>JAQFVV010012445.1:437107-544389 GCA_028023455.1 Epiperipatus broadwayi | reverse complement strand
ATATATTCGAACCCATCAAATAATGATGAAGACTTCTATTAAAATAAATGAGAGAATTCAATAAAGAGAATTCGGAAAGCCTAATTCTATTAAAGAGATGCGGACGCTTCTGTCTAGGACGGGTTTTTAAATCCTATATTTTTAACTAATATAGCTGGACGTTAGGTTAGTTATAATAATTCAGCTACAGCGATATGCAGTTCAGACAGAGATAGAATTAAAAAAAATTATCATTAATAAAATAAATTTAAAAGGAAAATTTAGAATAACTAACATTCTTTCTCTATCCAAAACACATTCTCTGAGCTGTAAGTACTTGCTCTCATCGACAATGATGATGATGATTTCATGTCATTGTTAATATTACTGACTAAAACAAAACATTCATTAATTTGCCAATATGATCTCAATATTTTATTATTATACAATCAGAATTTTCAATCTCTTAAGACATGCCACACTTGTAATGTTGATCATAATTAATCAATTCTTAATTTAAGAGCACTTATAATAATGACACTAATCTCAGGGTTCTCTGTTATTTTTAAAGAAAAATGCTCGGCAGTATTGTGTTGTCGCATATGACTGACATTCTGGTCGGCTATAGGAAACATTTACCTTATTTAAATTCCAGGTGTCTTCATCCACATATCAACTATTATAATATTTAACGAGATGATAACCATATTCAATAACAACGCATAATTTTGAATAATACAGCCCTTTTAAATCCAGAATCACAGTCGGAATGATGAAAAGACAAGGGTGCTTTTGTGTCCTTCCATCATCCATGACAACACAATAATTTAACTAAGATTTATTACTTAGACACTTCACTTAAATGTGTATGGAACAATGTGCAACCAAAACTTACTAGTTTGGGAATAAAGTGATTTTACACACACATAAAATAAAATGTCTTGTTCTGAAGTTTTCAATTCCATAAATAATTCTTATTAAATTAAAATGTAATAAAATATTCTGATCTGCTTACAATTGTCTATCTGGTGTATTGAATATTAAGATTTCATAAATGATTTCGGACTCAAGAAAAGTATTGCAAGTATTATGCAAATACACGTTTATTTAGAACACAAGAAAATGACTCAAAACAACTTGTGACAAGACTATAATTTATTATTAAATTTTAACAAGATTATAATTTATTATTACAGTTTAACAAAACTATCCTTTATGATTAACATAATAAACAAACATATACAATTTATTCAATCCCATATAGCTAAAACAAAATATAACTAACATTAATTCGTCTATACTTTTAGACTTGGATTCGAACTACTTCTTCATCTTCTTTTTTACATTTATGCAAATTGAATATAACAAATTAAATATTATTATCGATACATCAACTCATCCATTTAGTGTATCTTATATGAACGGCTGCTTAACTTTATTAACTAACTATTTGTTTTAAAATAAAAATAATCTGATTCTAGGCAAAGCGTACAAACGATTTTTATTATCATCTTTAATCAAATGATAGTTTTTTTTTATTTAGATAACTTATTATAATTTATGGGTTATTTATCAGAAGTTACACTTATTATTTTAATGTTTACCTTAATAACAACTGAAGTTGTTATACACACTGCTTTTCTCAGTATAAGTTATATTGTGAGTGCTACTTAATCATTAACCTGAATTAAACCTAGTATTTGAATCCTCCATTGGCAAATAAAAATTTCTAAATCACGCAATTTTAAACTTACTCTCTCCATTGACTTATGTGTGGATTACCAGCACTATTCCGCCGCACAATCCAGACATTGATCATATATACTAGCACGCTATTTTTACTAAATGGATCTTGAGGAATTAACCTCCAATATATCCGTTATCTTGCCATAACTTTCTAAACAAAACACAATATTCAACACCTTCCATGGTGGAATTATCTCTATTTTCTCATGAGGAATATGGAATAACACTGAAGGTCTGTAGAATTAACTACTACATTAAAATAGTTTGGTGGGTCCTTGCCTCTTACTTGGGCATAATAGGAACGCACACCAAATATAATCCTCTCCTGGGATTTTAACGAATGTAATACACTAAATACGATATAAATTACTGATCGTCCTAACTCTGAGAAGCGATCACTTGGTTATAAACATACCCGAATACTAGATTTATCTATTCCCCTTATGGAAAATAAAGCTTTTGGGGAGATCATTTTCCATCTCACAAAATAAATACATTACAATTATTACTAATGTGAATATTAATCATATACTGATGCTATATCAGGGCAAGACAAGCTAATACACTAATTACACTAAATTTATGTTCCGGAGTATACTTAGATCAACGTCTGAAATCAATGGATAACACAGAATAAACCATAATAATTTTCGCTTTTGCCAAAGAAACATTCAACAAGTAATTGGTAGTATAGTATCTTGAACTAAATTAAGTGAATGCGTTAATAAAGAATAATTGGGAATAAGTTCCGCAATTAACATAGTATAAATTTGTTTCAAACTTTAAATAAGTAATATCCTGTATAGCACTTCTCTTTAATTACTTCTGATAATTTTAACTAGATATTTTACCTATTAAGTATCTAAAATTTTCTTCTTTTACGCATCTAACATATAAATTTATACCCATAATTGCATATCATAAGTAAACACATTTTATAAAAAAAATTTTTTTTTTTCATGTCAAATATAAATTTAACCTAGAATAATTACATGAAAACATACCTTTATGATTACAAGGTCATTTAAATATTACTTGACTATACAGCCTTTCACCTGTTGATATAAAAAAAAAATACACATAATTTTACAAATTAGTAAAAAAAAATCATTACTTAACAAGTGCTTATAATCTCACTGGAAAAATGTTTTTCCGTTGGGCAATTTATCTGGATGAAAAACTTGATCCATTCGTAGTTCACAAAGCAAATTTAAAATAAGAAACACATTTTATTATTTTATTTATATAAAAAATTGCCTCCATTCTGGTGCAATTAATAAATTAGGCAAAGAAAACATAGCAGCGTTGGATGTTAACTCTTCCTAGAATTAACTGATATAATTTTTGGGATCCAAGAAAACAATACATATTTTAACATGATGAATATTTGACAATAGACGATCACATATACAATTCTTTTCTTTTTACTATTGGCGATACGTATCATTTTTAGCTAGCTGGCTTATGAATAAAATAATGCGCGAATTTTCCAAAATACTATTATTATAAGGACTGCAGTTACGTGGATATAAAGTTTTAACGACTCCATTTGATGTATAATATAACATATTCTATTATAGTTATAATTAAGTCACTAATGTTTGTAGTTTTTATTCCTACTCTAGGAATTATAATTTTTCTTTAATAATGAATTCTCCATAAAATGCACACATACAAATTTTTCGATATTTGCCTTGAGAAAATTTATATTTTCTTTTTTAAAAATATACAGGTGCATAAGTAAATATCCTTTATCACTACTATTATTTTTAGATAATTTTCAGTGAATAAACATATTTTAATGTGGGGAACTTACATTATTTTCAAACGCAGACAATTTCTTTTAGAAAGAGCATGAAATGTTTCTCGTTAACTTCCTTTGGCTTTTATAATATTTCTTTTAATTATAATTTTTCTTTTATACCATGAAAAGATTATTAAATAAGGTAAAGTTAACAAATAATTGTTTATTTCCTGGAAATTACTTATATTGCTTAATTTAAATATAATGACGCTTTCCGTGATTACTGTAGTTAATACGGTCATTTTGAACTTTAGCATACGATAGTATATTTTTGCGTATAAAAAGCTTTAAATAGGTAGATGGCCACAGAAAACAGAATATCTTATCAAATAGGATTAGCAACTCATTATATTATTAAAAATTCACTTGACTTATATTTATTTCTGCAATAAAAAATAATAAAAAATTTGTTACCGAATTTCAGTACTGCTTCCTCCTTGTAAAACTAAAGTCAGACTAAACTTTCTTCAAAATTTGGCGGTCTTCTTTTAGCGACCTCTTACAGAAAAATAATCATTTAATTATACATAAACAAAGGAAAGGAAAAAAAAAACTTATTACAATTATATTTTTCCGTATAATTTAAATGGATTACCAAGTAAATTGACAAATAATGAAAAATAATAAGTATATTTAATTAACAATGCTTATTAGTGATGTATAATTCTATATACACTATTATCTAAATTAATTTAAAATTTACCAGAAGTTATTGTGCTTTATGACAAGATATTCATCTACTCTCCCTCTACCCATCCAAAATCAATTACTGTTTATGATAGGTGCTTTTATACTATATTAAATTGCTCTTATTGTTAATATTTTAATTAAATTATTCATGCTCTTCTTCAAAATGACATTGGATTACCAAATTTTTTAGTTATTTGCTTAAAACACGTTAAAGTGAGTAAATAGTATACTTTATTAATCACTTAATATTATTATTATTTTATTTTTTTATTTTCTAAAAAAGGATAGCATTGTTTTCCTGTGGAAACAATGCCAAATAAACCAAGTGTCAATAACACTAGGTTACAATTCTCCCACCATTATGAAAAATAAAAATAAAATAATATATGCCTTATTAATATTTCTTATTGTATTGCTAGGTCTATATCATACTTCTCTTAGAAGTTAATAAATTCAATCTTACAGATTTAATTTTGTTTAGGATATGGTAGTAAGCTTCGGGCATTATAGGTACTTCTTGTTCCATCAGGGGTTGAGACTAAAAAGGCATTCTCACCCACTTGTTTCACAATTTCATAGGGGTCCTTTTTAATTTAATGCCCCACTATTTTTACTACCTTTGTTATTTTTCTTTGGCATCGTTGGGATACCACTAGTAGAAGGTTGATTCTCATTTAGAATCCTTCTCTTCACTGTCGGCCTACTGATGTGGCTATTCGGTCTACTATAGGGATTCGTCCTATAATATCCCTTTTCTTTACTTAACTTCCTTTTTCCCACATAGGACCTATCTGTAAAATTAATATTGTTTACCATAGGATGGGTGTCCCTATTTATCCTCCTCCTATGATCCATATTCCTATCACTGGTTTCTAGCGAGTCCAAAATTTTGACTACTTCTTCTATTGCATGCCTGTCCGCAGCAATCAAGACCTGCTCGATATGCCTCGGTAAATTATGGCGAATTATTCATACAATTTGGGTCTCAGACAACGGATAAGCTGTCAACGTTTTCAGTTTGACGGCCTGACTCCTGAAAAACTGAGTGTAACTGCCCTTATTTACATGGTACCTTTCCTGAGATATTTGATACCAGAGGTTGTCTTGGCAGTCTTCCCCCCAAAAACTGGCTAGCATAAGATATTTAAAGTCCCCATATGTTTCCGGTTTTATAAATAACGATTGCCACCAATCTTTAGATGCCGCACACAAATGGTTTGTGGCAATGGCAATCTTCTCTACCTCAGACAAATGACATATGGTGAACAATTCGTCTAAATTTTGGAGAGATTTATGTGGATTCTCCAGGTATTCTTCTTTAAAGAATTTTATTTTGAGGAATTTCAAGGCCATAGAGCTATTACTTTCGGGCTCTAACATGACTTTATGTCTGGCCTCCTTCAATGGATTGTACATTGATTCTACTGGGCTGATCATTGTATGTAATTCAGAGATTACGGGTTTATTATGACCATTATTAATTTCTTTAACCTGAGTTTCAGATACATTTTTACTATGAACAACTTTATCCATATTAAGGTCCATATCTTTCATACGACTTTCTAATCCTAATTTATAATTTTGCCATTCACAGTTTATTCTTGTAGAACTGTCCTTAAGGCCTACATTTAAATGTTGAATTTGTTGCTTTAACTGGTTAATAGTTTCATCTTTCTCTAACTCAAGTTTATCTTCTAGTCTTTGATATACTGTATTCTCACACTGATTCATATATTCCCCTATTTCCTCTTTGAGATCATTATGTACTATTTGTGAATTATTCTTTAATATCTCATTAAAATGTTCTACTTTTCCTATCACTTGAATTAGCTCACTTTCTATCTTTTTATTAATTTCACATTGGGTTTCATCTTGAGTTTCTAACTTAGCTAATCTGCTAGTAATCTGGCTCTGACATCCTTTTGCTATATTGTCAGGTTCAAGAGTTATATTTTGGACTTCTTCCTTTAAGTTTCTAAACTCACTCCTAGCACTATCTAATTTTCCTCTAATACATTCTATTTTATCCTTAACTTCACTGTTTAATTCTACATATTGACTTATGAAGTCCTGCTGAATAGCTTCGATCATATTTTCGGCCCTTTCCAACTTTATTTCTATTTCTTTCTTAATTTTTATTTCTAGTTTTTCGGAGGCCAATTTTGACTCTTCTATATGGTTCTTTAACTCTTCCCTTAGGTCTTTGATCTCCTGTACTTGATTGTCTAATTTACTGTCCAAATTTTGAATTTGATTATTTAATTCAGTTTTTAATTCAACATTTGAATTTTGTATTTGACTTTCTATTTTACTATTTAATTGTTGTACTTGACTTTCTATTTTACTCTCTAATTCACTATTTGAATTTTTGTATTTGATTTTTTAATTCACTATTTAATTGTTGTACTTGACTTTCTGAGTTTTTTAATTCAATATTTAATTGTTGTACTTGACTTTCTATTTTACTTTCTGAGTTTTTTAATTCACTATTTAAATTTTGTAGCTGTGTAGACAAACTTTGTAATATGGTAAATATTTGGACTTGCTCATCCCCAGGTAGATCTTTATTTACTTTAGTTTTTTTCGGACTAACTTCATCTAAAGATTTTTGTTCCTCTCTTACTTCTACATGAACATGTGGAGTTTGTGTATCTGGGGATTGGAGCTCTTGGGATTCTCCCAAATCCTCTGAAATATCCTGACTATCTTGGTTTTCACTCATATTTAAAATTTCACTCTTTCTGTTATTTGACAGTACTGAAATTAGTAATGAACTATTAATAATATTGATAATAAATTATTGACAAGACATCCTGCCTCTATGCCTCTCCTATCAAAAACAATCTACACCAAAAACTATGTTCTGATATTTACTATCTCTAGAGTCCCAACATTAACTACCAAATATTCTTTTCTCATATGCTACTTGGTCCATAGAAATCTCACCAAACCATTATGTAATATGGTATCAGTGCTAATCACACCACTAGACAAGCAGATCATCATAAATGATAAAATCATTATTATATTTTATGGAATTACTTACAGACCATAACATTATAAACTAACAAATTGATTTCTTCAGTGGCAAAAAATTATGTCATAAAATAGACATTCATATAATATTTTATGGCTAAAGAAACAATTTATCATTGGCAAACATTTTCAATCAATGAACAATTAATTCATTCACGTGCAAATAATATTTATATTCATTTCAAGAAAATTTTACCAAATTCTTCATGGCCAGCTATAGCCATCGAAGGCCCCTGTAGTTGGGCGGCCATTTCTATGATTCGGGTAGCAAACCCTATATTTATTACCTAATATAGCTGGGTGTTAGGTTAGTTATAATAATTCAGCTACAGCGATATGCAGTTCAGACAGAGATAGAATTAAAAAAAATTATCATTAATAAAATAAATTTAAAAGGAAAATTTAGAATAACTAACATTCTTTCTCTATCCAAAACACATTCTCTGAGCTGTAAGTACTTGCACTGATCGACAATGATGATGATGATTTCATGTCATTGTTAATATTACTGACTAAAACAAAACATTCATTAATTTGCCAATATGATCTCAATATTTTATTATTATACAATCAGAAGTTTCAATCTCTTAAGCCATGCCACGCTTGTAATGTTGATCATAATTAATCAATTCTTAATTTAAGAGCACTTATAATAATGACACTAATCTCAGTGTTCTCTGTTATTTTTAAAGAAAAATGCTCAGCAATATTGTGTTGTCGCATTTGACTGACATTCTGGTCGGCTATAGGAAACATTTACCTTATTTAAATTCCAGGTGTCTTCATCCACATATCAACTATTATAATATTTAACGAGATGATAACCATATTCAATAACAACGCATAATTTTGAATAATACAGCCCTTTTAAATCCAGAATCTCAGTCGGAATGATGAAAAGACAAGGGTGCTTTTGTGTCCTTCCATCATCCATGACAACACAATAATTTAACTAAGATTTATTACTTAGACACTTCACTTAAATATGTATGGAACAATGTGCAACCAAAACTTACTAGTTTGGGGATAAAGTGATTTTACACACACATAAAATAAAATGTTTTGGTCTGAAGTTTTCAATTCCATAAATAATTCTTATTAAATTAAAATATAATGAAATATTCTGATCTGCTTACAATTGTCTATCTGGTGTATTGAATATTAAGATTTCATAAATGATTTCGGACTCAAGAAAAGTATTGCAAGTATTATGCAAATACACGTTTATTTAACACACAAGAAAATGACTCAAAACAACTTGTGACAAGACTATAATTTATTATTAAATTTTAACAAGATTATAATTTATTATTGCAGTTTAACAAAACTATCCTTTATGATTAACATAATAAACAAACATATACAATTTATTCGATCCCATATGGATAAAACAAAATATAACTAACATTAATTCGTCTATACTTTTAGACTTGGATTCGAACTACTTCTTCATCTTCTTTTTTACATTTATGCAAATTGAATATAACAAATTAAATATTATTATCGATACATCAACTCATCCATTTAGTGTATCTTATATGAATGGCTGCTTAACTTTATTAACTAACTATTTGTTTTAAAATAAAAATAATCTGATTCTAGGCAAAGCGTACAAACGATTTTTATTATCATCTTTAATCAAATGATAGTTTTTTTTTTTTATTTAGATAACTTATTATAATTTATGGGTTATTTATCAGAAGTTACACTTATTATTTTAATGTTTACCTTAATAACAACTGAAGTTGTTATACACACTGCTTTTCTCAGTATAAGTTATATTGTGAGTGCTACTTAATCATTAACCCGAATTAAACCTAGTATTTGAATCCTCCATTGGCAAATAAAAATTTCTAAATCACACAATTTTAAACTTACTCTCTCCATTGACTTACATGTGGATTACCAGCACTATTCCGCCGCACAATCCAGACATTGATCATATATACTAGCATGCTATTTTTACTAAATGGATCTTGAGGAATTAACCTCCAATATATCCGTCATCTTGCCATAACTTTCTAAACAAAACACAATATTCAACACCTTCCGTGGTGGAATTATCTCTATTTTCTCATGAGGAATATGGAATAACACTGAAGGTCTGTAGAATTAACTACTACATTAAAATAGTTTGGTGGGTTCTTGCCTCTTACTTGGGCATAATAGGAACGCACACCAAATATAATCCTCTCCTGGGATTTTAACGAATGTAATACACTAAATACGATATAAATTACTGATCGTCCTAACTCTGAGAAGCGATCACTTGGGTTATAAACATACCCAAATACTAGATTTATCTATTCCCCTCATGGAAAATAAAGCTTTTGGGGAGATCATTTTCCATCCCACAAAATAAATACATTACAATTATTACTAATGTGAATATTAATCATATACTGATGCTATATCGGGGCAAGACAAGCTAATACACTAATTACACTAAATTTATGTTCCGGGGTATACTTAGATCAACGTCTGAAATCAATGGATAACACAGAATAAACCATAATAATTTTTGCTTTTGCCAAAGAAACATTCAACAAGTAATTGGTAGTATAGTATCTTGAACTAAATTAAGTGAATGCATTAATAAAGAATAATTGGGAATAAGTTCCGCAATTAACATAGTATAAATTTGTTTCAAACTTTAAATAAGTAATATCCTGTATAGCACTTCTCTTTAATTACTTCTGATAATTTTAACTAGATATTTTACCTATTAAGTATCTAAAATTTTCTTCTTTTATGCATCTAACATATAAATTTATACCCATAATTGCATATCATAAGTAAACACATTTTATAAAAAAAAATTTTTTTTTTTTCATGTCAAATATAAATTTAACCTAGAATAATTACATGAAAACATACCTTTATGATTACAAGGTCATTTAAATATTACTTGACTATACAGCCTTTCACCTGTTGATATAAAAAAAAATACACATAATTTTACAAATTAGTAAAAAAAAATCATTACTTAACAAGTGCTTATAATCTCACTGGAAAAATGTTTTTCCGTTGGGCAATTTATCTGGATGAAGAACTTGATCCATTCATAGTTCACGAAGCAAATTTAAAATAAGAAACACATTTTATTATTTTATTTATATAAAAAATTGCCTCCATTCTGGTGCAATTAATAAATTAGGCAAAGAAAACATAGCAGCATTGGATGTTAACTCTTCCTTGAATTAACTGATATAATTTTTGGGATCCAAGAAAACAATACATATTTTAACATGATGAATATTTGACAATAGACAATCACATATACAATTCTTTTCTTTTTACTATTGGCGATACGTATCATTTTTAGTTAGCTGGCTTATGAATAAAATAATGCGCGAATTTTCCAAAATACTATTATTATAAGGACTGCAGCTGACTTACGTGGATATAAAGCTTTAACGACTCCATTTGATGTATAATATAACATATTCTATTATAGTTATAATTAAGTCACTAATGTTTGTAGTTTTTATTCCTACTCTAGGAATTATAATTTTTCTTTAATAATGAATTCTCCATAAATTGCACACATACAAATTTTCCGATATTTGCCTTGAGAAAATTTATATTTTCTTTTTTAAAAATATACAGGTGCATAAGTAAATATCCTTTATCACTACTATTATTTTTAGATAATTTTCAGTGAATAAACATATTTTAACGTGGGGAACTTACATTATTTTCAAACACAGACAATTTCTTTTAGAAAGAGCGCGAAATGTTTCTCATTAACTTCCTTTGGCTTTTATAATATTTCTTTTAATTATAATTTTTCTTTTATACCATGAAAAGATTATTAAATAAGGTAAAGTTAACAAATAATTGTTTATTTCCTGGAAATTACTTATATTGCTTAATTTAAATATAATGACGCTTTCCGTGATTACTGTAGTTAATACGGTCATTTTGAACTTTAGCATACGATAGTATATTTTTGCATATAAAAAGCTTTAAATAGGTAGATGGCCACAGAAAACAGAATATCTTATCAAATAGGATTAGCAACGCATGATATTATTAAAAATTTACTTGACTTATATTTATTTCTGCAATAAAAAATAATAAAAAATTTGTTACCGAATTTCAGTACTGCTTCCTCCTTGTAAAACTAAAGTCAGACTAAACTTTCTTCAAAATTTGGCGGTCTTCTTTTAGCGACCTCTTACAGAAAAATAATCATTTAATTATACATAAACAAAGGAAAGGAAAAAAAAAACTTATTACAATTATATTTTTCCGTATAATTTAAATGGATTACCAAGTAAATTGACAAATAATGAAAAATAATAAGTATATTTAATTAACAATGCTTATTAGTGATGTATAATTCTATATACACTATTATCTAAATTAATTTAAAATTTACCAGAAGTTATTGTGCTTTATGACAAGATATTCATCTACTCTCCCTCTACCCATCCAAAATCAATTACTGTTTATGATAGGTGCTTTTATACTATATTAAATTGCTCTTATTGTTAATATTTTAATTAAATTATTCATGCTCTTCTTCAAAATGACATTGGTTTACCAAATTTTTTAGTTATTTGCTTAAAACACATTAAAGTGAGTAAATAGTATACTTTATTAATCACTTAATATTATTATTATTTTATTTTTTTATTTTCTAAAAAAGGATAGCATTGTTTTCCTGTGGAATCAATGCCAAATAAACCAAGTGTCAATAACACTAGGTTACAATATATATATATATATATATATATATATATATATATATATATATATATATATATATTTACTTAGGTTTATATATATATAAATATTTTACTTATCCATTACCTACTATCTGTTTATTATCTATTTATCTATTTCGATATTTGAAAAGATTTGTTTCAGACATCATCAGCATGCAAATGTTTTGAATTGACAATTTAGTCAACAAAACGGAACTCATGCTATACTTCACAACTTTTTTCAAGGATTTACTCCACGATTATAAAAGTAAAACATTCTTAGTAAGGCTTGACTTAACATTGTCCTGAATCCAAGCTCTTTTGGTATCATCATTGGGTTTAGTATATTAATATCACACTCCTGTGTTGTTTTTGATGGTACTCAATAGCTTATTGCAATTTATATTACTCAAGATAAGTTTTTTCTTGGGAATATTAATATCATTTGTGAGACCATTTGAACACATGATTTTGATATGTTTATTATTTTATTTCATTGCATTGATTCATATTCATCCATCTAAAAACTAATTTTAAAGAAATCGATGAAAGATGTTTAAGTATATAATTCAATTAATAACCTTCATAATTAAAAGTCTACACTGCCAAGGTTAGTTTCATTAAATTAATTTCAAAATTGATTTATACTTTAAGTATTAAACACTAATATTATTAAAGATGAATATCTATCAAAATCGAATTAGCAGTATATGTATATATAGTTATCCATCTCCAACATTTTTTTCCCGATATTATTCAAATAGTTTTAATCCATAATATATTTTTTCCACCAACATCATACCAGCAAACTTACTTTTTTTATCCATTTTTCTGAGAGACTTTAGATTTAATATATATAATCAAAATTACCCCAAATTCACAACTCAACCTGACTAGCCAAAGGAAATAAACGGTAAAACACAAGCAATGGTTATATTGTGAAACCATTGGTTGTGTTTTAAAGTTTATTTTCTTTAAGCTAGTCTGGTTAAATTGTGAATTTGAGGTAATTTTGATTATTTTATTGACTAGTTTAGTTTTAGGCTTTTAATGTTTATAGCCCTGGAGTTTAGATGTTAATATAGGGGATTTAAACCCAGACTTTCAAGCTCCTCTTATCCAGCTATTCAATCTATCTCATATAATAGTTACACATGACCACACACATGTGAAAAAAATAAATGATCTCCAATATACATATTTCATGCTGAATCAGAACTCATCAGTTGATCTAAATCATCATCTCCCACATGAGCACTGATTATATATATATATATGTGTGTGTGTGTGTTTGTTAGATGATGATCTGGATCAACTGATGAGTGCTGGATTAGCATGAAATACATAAATTGGACATCATTTATATTTTTACCGGTGTGTGGTCATCTGTATCATTTGTATCAAATAGATTGGATAGCTGACAAAATCTTGAAAGTCTGTAATCAAATCTCCTATATATATATTATAAACTTTAACTTTGTCAGAAATTAAATGTCAAGTCAAATTTTGTGCCAATATATATATATAGTTCAATTCTGTAATAAATACGTATTTAAATAGTACTTTATAATGTTATAGTTTTGCATAGAAAAGTATCTGTAGCAATATTTTGTAGTCTGAACAGGTATAAAATAATTTTACATGGCTTAAATTATAATAATTATATTTTTAAATAAGTGTTTATCAAACTAAAGTCTTTAAAATTTTAAGTAGTTGGTAATGTAGATGATAAATAATGCATTTTATATTTAATAATATTAATTTATTCCTAACTTAACTGTTAAAATATTTTAAAAAGTTTATCTTAATTTTTATGATTGAGAAACAGATTCAAACCATGTATTTTGGTTAGCTGGTACTTAAATTAATGCTATAATATTTTATTTTATTTTATTTCAATGTTAGCAAATAATAGTTTAGTTAAATATTTTAAATTTATTGGTATAGAAAATGTTTAATAAAGCTAATAATTAAAGATAGAATTTTAAAAAGCAATAAATAAATGAATGTCGAATGATTGAATAAATATTATATTTATTGTAAACATTATTAATTTTTAAAATATTGTTAAAAATAGTTTTAAAATTAATATTCTGAGAAACTTCTCTAGATGATTAATAAATATATTAAATATTATCTGTAATATTTGTTTTTTAATACAATGTAAATTTCATTATGTGATACTTTTTATTTCATTCTGATGTGTAAATTTTAAGTAATTATTTTATTTTCAACCAATAATTATTTTAATTAATTATTTTAACTGTTTAGACAAAATTAGATTATTTTAAAAATTGAATATTAATAAGGTAGATCTGTAGTTATAATAGATCATGGATTAAAATGAATCAGAGAAGGGATTATATCTTAAAAGATTAATTAATTTTTTGTAAATTGATAATATGACTAATAATATAAGTAAGTGTGATTCTCACCTGCTCTCACTTCTCAATGAATTATAAGTTTATTTTTATCAGTACCAGTTGAATTTTCAGAACTCCAATTGAAACCTCCAGATAAAAAAGTGCATTTTTTTTTAATTTTATTAATTTTGGCTTAAGTATATTAGGCTGAATTACAATATCTAAGTGCAATTATCTGAACTGAAATCTTGGTAATATCATTTAATTATTACAATGTTTAGAATGTTATCCATTAACTTTTCCATGTTGAAGAACTTCAACAGTTACTATAGTTATTGACATTACAATGACATAAGAGTATTGTCAATAGCAAGACATTCAAAAATGCCTGATTAAAATTTAATGTTGCCACAAAATATTTAAAATTGTTAAGAACAATAGTGATGCTACAAGTGTTAATAATTTCTTATTATTTTATCTAAAACACTCATTTCATATGAAATATCCAGAATTTATTTACTTCTAGTAAAAAACTTTTAATTGATAAAATAAAACTATATTTTATTATGATTACTATTTTATCAGACATTTACATAGTCATTTAAAGTCTACAAAAGTTAATGATTAACTTTATGATAATAATATTATACTTCAATGAACAATATATTTGTGCTGTTATTCTAACAAAAGACATTATATTATTTATTAAAAAACAGCATAAAATAATTTATTTATTATAATTGTTTCTATTTTCTCCCCTTGGAAGAAAGAAATTATTTTCAAAGTGGAGTAATATAAAAAATCAACTTGCATTAAAGTATTTATTAAATATTCAGAAGTATTTGAAAGATTTTTACTTCATAAAATTGAAATATAAAATATACCTGCAAAATGACATTTTATTTGAATGAATTTAAGTGACTTGCTTGTACTTTAAAATTTTTATTATGCTTGCAAAAATATGAAATTCCTGCAAGTTTTTTACTTTTTCCTGAGCATTGCTATGGAGGTCAATATAGTTAATGTAACATTTGAAATGAATATTTTTCTCCTGCTAAGTACTTTTGTGATTTTTGGATAAATGTGATTTAGAAAAGCATTAACCTGCAAAATATTTTTTTTATTACAACAAATTAATTAGCAATAATATTAATTAGATCTAAGTTTAATATAAGGTGTTAATGTTGAATATTCATACTTATAATAAAGCATTTAGTTTAAGCTAACTAATAGTAATAGTATATTTATATGTTAGTATTATTAAGATTGAATAAATGAAGGTAAAAATAAATTAATTGATTTAAAAGGTAAAGAATAGCTTCATAATATTAGTATTAGAACAGTTGCTAATTTTCATTTGTGAGTATTCTTGCCTTCATTAATTTTATTTTACAAAATTAAATATCTTTCAATACCCTGGCTTAATTAAAATATTAAATTAAACCATAGTGAACTTCCGATTTATTTATTTAATGTATTCTGGAAATAGTTTTAAAGAAGTATGTAATATTTCTTATTAAAATAACGGCATTTTTTGTATTCTATTTTGTAATTATTTCAGTTTCTTAAATAATCATCTCAGACAACACGTGTTAATTAAAATGTCTGAAAAATATGTAAATGAATCTCTATTTCTAGCTTAATATCACAGATACCAAATTAACCTTTAACCTTAAGGTAGGAAAATAAAAAGGAAATTGGAAAAAGATGTTTAAAGTAACACACGCACATACTGAAGGGCTAACACTGAAGATCTGAACTACAAGTGCAATTTAAATTTTAGCGGAAACAAACACGCAAATGAGAAAGAAATTTAAAAATTTCTCGGATATAGAATTAATATATAAGGTATATATTTTTTTAATTATTGATTTTGAGTAGCATTCATCCTTAGCAACCTTAAATTCTGGTACCAAAGTTTTAAACTAAAGTCATTGGAAGTCCAAAAGTTAATATCTAAAGAGGAGAAGAATCAAAGAAATGAAAATCTTAAACAATTACTCATTCGTAATAGATAAATATTGGAAACTAGCACCTTTGCGAGAATAATCTCTAGTTTTTATTGCTCACTTAAGAATCCTTTATTATTTTATATTTCGTAGTTGCAATAAACTTTATGATAAACCTAACATTAATTATGTCTTAGGAATACAATCACTAGAGGCTCACATTTGTAATATTTGTGACAACTTGCTGATATAAAGCAATGAGTCTTTTACTATGTAAAAAAAATAATGATAATACTTTTCAGTATTCTGTGAAAACGGCTAATCTTAGACAAATGTATTGTGTAAATGAAGTATTGATTCCAGATTTGAACTGTTTATGTTAAAATTAAAAATGACATTCTAATTGCTTTTACTTCTGTGGCTGGTAGAAGAAAAAAAAATTCCCTTTTGTACTTTAATCTTATACTTTAAAAATAGGTTTGGATAAGAGGAAATATTATAAATTTACCTTTAAGAAATAAAGTTATCCCATTTATATTCCTGGTAAATTATAGATACAAAAATTAAATATCATTAATGTTTTATAAAACTTACTCTACCAAATAAATACTCTATGAATATTTTATGTTTGAGTCTTTTATTCTTAATGCTTCAAAATGTGTATGTGTAAATCCTGCTCCTTTTCTCTGGAAAGAAATCTAATAAATTTTAGGGAGAAATATTTGCTCTCAGACCTATATATTAAGTATAAGTCTTACTGAATAAATAAAAAACAGCTTAATTTTGTATTATGCTTTATTGGAAATGAATTTACTACTTATATGTTTAAGCAGTGTTTTTATGTTCTGATGTGTTGCTGTTAAAGGAATCTTCTAAAATAATTTTCATTGCCATGATCTTATTTCATATTGTTTTGTTCACAATAAATGGAAAAGTATTATCTGCTTATTAAAATTGTCTTCTAGCAAATTGTGAAGTTTCCAAGATAAAGAACTGTAATATTTTTTTAAAAAAATTAGTAAACGGGTTATAATTTAATATTTATAATTTATGATTTGCTTATATTATATCTTATTGCTTAGTATACTTTATGCATTATGGTTTAAGGTAATATTCAGAAATACATATATTAACTATTTTATATGCTAGATAGTTATTTTGGTATTATATCATTTTAAGAAAATAAAATAATTTAATATATCAAGCACAGAGTTCTTCTTTTCAAAATAGTTCATAAATATCCAAAAAAGAAATAAAACAAACTAACTCCTTTTTAAAACTTGTTTTTTATATGACTATGATCATGGAAAAAAAAATCCGACATTTCGACTATTTTATATAGTCTTTTTCAAGGCACACTTATAGGGAAGAGGATTGAGATAAGTGTGTCTTGAAAAAGACTATATAAAATAGTCAAAACGTTGGATTTTTTTTTTCATGATTACAGTCATATGAAAAACAAGATTTAAAAAGTAGGAGTTAGTTTGTTTTATTTCTATCATTTTAAGAGGATTGCTTTGTTCCATGTTTGAGTAATTTGTCTATTTTAATAAACACTTATATATAAACTACTAAGAAATATTGTAAATATCTTATTTTATTTATTTAAGACTATATTTTATTAAGTCAGATTTGACAAAATAATTATCTTATCAGTTTTATACATCAATTAATAATTATAAGGTTTTTAAGAAATTACAACTAATTTCTCTCTTGTGCATTTGCTATAAGCTTATCTTCCCAATTTATGCTTCCAAGGAATAGAAGGCTTAACTCTTCCTTGATATTATTTATTTGAATAGCCATATATTTTATAAAGAAATATGAGCTTGGCCTCTCTCTCTTGTCATTGATATTTTCCTTGAATGATATATATTCTTATATGTCCTGCTTGTATAAATGTTTTGTTTGAAGCAACTTTTATTTTTCCTAGTATTTGTGATGGTCCACTACCACTTTTCTTACATGTTCAAAGTTAATGTCCTAGCATATTTATTTGCCCTCAGAATATAGGTGCATAATTTTTGGGTTCATGCCATCACTAGTTCATTGCTTTTATTTATTGCTTCCTCTTGGAAGTATCATATTTTTATATTGTAATTGCATATGTTATATTATTATACGTTTTTATTATTTGGAAGATAATATGGTTGTTTGTTTTTTGAAGAGTGTCATCCTTTATTCCAGTACACTTTTGACTACTCTTAGTGTATATAAAGATGGTCCTGATGTATAATTCTGTTTTGCTGTGATTTTCCAACACTACATAAGATAAAACTGATAATTATTTTATTCAATATTTTAAAATTAAATTTCTTAACCTAAATAAACAATATATCATCATCATCATCATCATCATCCAGTAATAAATCATTTCTGGATCAATAAGATATAAATAATAGTTGGGTTTGCTCATTGTTTGGAACAATATGTGGAGTGATTGCATACTGAAGATTAACCTTCTTGAAATACTTCATATGTTAAATAAAACCTTCATCATTTAGAAAGCTATAGAATTAGTAAAATAATACATAAATTAGTATAATTTTACAAAATAGGAAGATATAGAATTGGTAAAATAATGTTTAAATAAAACTTTATAAGTAAATAAGATAGACAAGTTTTATAATAATAATAATAATAATAATAATAATAATAATAATAATAATAGTAGTAGTAGTAGTAGCAGCAGTAGTAGTAGTAGTAGTAGTAGTAGTAGTAGTAGTAGTAGTAGTAGTAGTAGTAGTAATAATAATAATAATAATAATAATAATAATAATAATAATAATAATAATAATAATAATAATAATAATAATAATAATAATAATAATAATAATAATAATAATAATAATAATAATAATAATAATAATAATAATAATAATAATAATAATAATAATAATAATAATAATAATAATAATAATAATAATAATAATAATAATAATAATAATAATAATAATAATAATAATAATAATAATAATAATGTCCATATAATTTCAATTTTATTAATTAAAAAAGAAAGAACTTTTTGTAGCAATATCTGTGTTTATGAGGTGTACATTGTCCACTGAAACAAATAATAGTTGATGAATGTCAAAAATGCATTGTATTAATTTTAAAGCAGCAGCTTTTAAATATTATAGCTTTCCTATAATGTTATTGTTGTTAAATTTTTTGTAGTAAATAAATGTTACATTTTATTGTTAAATCTTGTTTATAGTGTCACTGATATCTTATTCACAAATTATTTATGCAGAAATCTAAACATGGTATAACTCTTAATGCAATTATATTTTATTTTAATTGTTTAAGGTATAGTCACATAAATTATAGATTATAAATTACATTAATTATAATGATTGGCAGATGCTGAGAATACATCTAGGAATAAAATATTTATCTATTCTTAAAATTTTATTGATCACTATACTTTAACTGCAATTATTTAAAATAAAACTGCTCTTATATTGAAATATTATCTGCTTCATCTAAGAAATATTGGTTGAAGCTGTTAATGGAATATTCTGACTGGCCATAGAATCATTTCCCACTCTTGGTGTTCAAAGGTTATACTAGCAGATTGTTATGTTATTCAAAATTAAAGGTTTTTATGCATTTTATTTTAATTAAGAAATGTTTATGTTAAAAAATTATTATTATTATTATTATCATCATCATCATCATCATTATTATTATTATTATTATTATTATTATTATTATTATTATTATTATTATTATTATTATTGTTGTTGTTGTTGTTGTTGTTGTTGTTATTATTATTATTATTATTATTATTATTACTTTATAATAGGTAGACATTATCTTTGAAATAAATGTATATCTCCTCACACCCTTCTCTAGGATATCATTTATTTGATTAACAATTTGCAAGCAAATAAATACTAAGAAATCTAATATTAAAAATATTTATACTGAACTCTGAGATTGTAATATCACAATTCAGTAATAAAAAGAAACTATACTTATGTAAAGTTATTATTATGAAAACAAAGTGGCACAAATAATCAAATAAGATTTAAAGAACAGGATTATTTTTACCTAAATTTTGAACTATGAATCTGATTATGGCAATAAGATTTTGGAATAATGGCAATGAAGTGTATTATTCTATGGGGGGAGGGTTAAAATAAATTTTATCATGAGAAAAAGATTATATTATAATTTAACTACTGTGTGGTGTATTTTGTAAATATTTTTGAGCTTTTGTAGTTTTCAAGAGTGAGTAGTGGTTTCTCCTCTTATAATTTATGTTTTTTTATTATAAATGAGTATTTATAATGTCTAATGATTGTTTATTCTTATTGTTATTATTATCCATATGGCTCTTTTTATTATTGACATAGATCATTAATTTCCCTGAGCTTATCCTAATATTTATCAAATCCTAATATTATAGCCTAATATTTATTTGGCATCTAACTTCATTCATTTATTCATTGACTTTCCCTTTTTATGGTTATAATTTGGGTTTTCATGCTTGGTATAATTTTGGCTTTATCCTTTTATGGTTAATATATATATATATATATATATATATATATATATATATATATATATATATATATATATATATATATATATATATATATATATATATATATATATATATATATATATATATATATAAAAGAAATACTTAAATACATGTATATTATCTATACAAAACAGTATAATTAAAAGGGACTTGAACTCACACTTTCAAACACCCAACAGCTCATCCATCTTATATAACTGATATATTTAACCATACACTAATGAAAAAGATAAATGATTTTCAATATTCATATTTCATGCTAAACTAGCACTCATCAATTGGTCCAGACAACCATATCCCATACATATATACAACCACTGCTTCATTTATATTAAGATAACTATACTTTAAAATTTAATAGACAAGCTTCAGTCTTCTTCAATTTCCAAGTCTTCAGCCATCCATATTATTGAAATAAATAAATAAAGACTACAAAAATATATTTCTGTTAATGGAATAAGTCCATTGAATATATCCCCAAGAACTTAAAAAATGTGCAAAAAAAAATTTTCCACTCCGTATCTTTTTCCCCATTGCTTTAATTATTACTAGATGATTATTTACATGGATTGTCTTCTCTTCATTGAACAATCAACTTTGGGAATTTATAGAATATCATCTTTGAATTTATGTCTAAAAAAATGTCATTTTTTTTCTCTGATGCTTTTGATTCCTAACCAACATATGGACTGATTTTTAAGGCCATATAAATGAGGGCTCAGAAGCAATACTACTTTTTAATATTTACAACCATGGTAAAATAAAGTAAAATATAACAGCAAGGTGCAGTTTCTGATTAAAGATAGAGAATATTAAAAATTCTCTGGATGGGAATCTCTATTACCTTTAGCAACTCATTTATTTAGCAATATATAACTCTAAATGATGTTTAAATAAAGGAAAATTTCATCAATTAGAACAATAACTTTTTAAAATTAAATGGAATGTTGTCGATTTTTGAAATTGGAATAAAAATAAAAAGGCATCTGATTTCAAAAATAAATATGTCCATTAATATAAAGGCACAAGTAATGAAACCAGAAGTGAAGGATTTATTACAAATAAAAGATGAAGAAAACCATTGTATAGTCTAATAGTATGTTAGATGGTATAGCAAATTTAATTATCTAACTGTATAAAAAATATCAAAAATCGGTTTTATGCTCCAGCTTTCTCACTATAACTAGGAGTGTGTCTAAACACCATTTAAGAAATGTCCATGATTGGTTTTATTGCTACAATTAAAAAATGGTTGAAAAAAAAAATTGGGGGATAAATTTGATTATGGAGACAAAAATGAAGGATAACATAAATATATAAAATTTATCTAAAACAAAAAGAATGCCATATTAGGATTTGTTTAAAGAAATCTAAAATTTAAATAGACACGTGTATTTAAATAAAGATACACCAGAAATTAATTATAGTTTGAGTAAAACAGTAGCAATCACTCCATAGACTAGTGCCACCCAGTGCAAGCTTAGTATTCAATGGATGCATGAAGGTTTGCGCATAAAATATTTATCTTCTTGCTCTACTGATTGCTAACCTTTGCACTGGATGGCACTGCTGCATGGAAAGGTTGCTACTGTTTTAATAGCTCATGCGGTGATCATGTAATATTTTGTGATTATATTTTGACTAATAAAAATGTATATCTCAAGATAATAATGTAACTAATATATTCAGTAGAGAATATTATTGTGAATGATTGAAATTTAAGTTAGAATAAGAAAGGCCATTAAAATATCAACTTGATATTCCTAACATCTATAGAGCCTCCAGTTGCTTCTAATTATAATTTCAAAATTGCTTTAAAATAACAAAAGATTTAAAAAATAGCTCAGATTTAAATAAGATTAATAAGAAAATAACTTATTCTGCAAAAAAAAAAGGTGTATGAATAACAATGTAAAAAAGCAACAATTTACTAGTACAGACGCTTAAATGTTGATTTTTGATTCTTGAAGTTTATTTAAAATAAATATTTTACAAATATCTTTTCGGTAAAGATAAATATGTAAATAAATTATGGAAAGTATACATTTTTTTAATTTCTAAAATAATAAAAGAAAGAAGCTCCCTCTTAAATCTTGAGAGCAAAAAATGTACAAGACATTGCCCAGGTGAATTTTTTGTATCACCATACAGCCATTCTGTGTTGTTGTTTGTTTGTTTGTTTTTTAATTTTTAATATCTGTATGATATTGATATCTTCAGATTCTTTAAACTAATGTATTAGTACAACTTTTACTTTCAGTTTCTAGCTTTAGATGAATAAAAAACCAGAAAAATGTCATTATGAATAGCTACAAAAGAGTCAACAAAATCTCAAAGTATTAGCAATGCCTTAAGAATGTGACGGCAGACAGTTATTATGAGTGATTAAAATTTTCAAGCTATTTAAAATCACACTATGTTAAAGCCAAAGGTTATCATAGTTGGTCTATTTAAAGCTCTTAGACAAATACAAATGCTGGAATCCATCTTTTATTTGTAAAGGCTGTCTTAATAACAAATCGGGGGTATTCTATAACTTATTAAGCTTTGTCTTTGATCATATGAAGTTTATATATTGTAATGATTTCGTTGTTTTTGTCTAGCAAATTGGGTCCATTGATGTACTATTTCAAACCCTTCCATTACTGCAAGCAAAAAGAACATATAGATATAAACAATTTTATATCCATACCTGATCGAACCTGTAGTCATACAAATATGGCCACAAGGTTATTTTTCTCCACCAGATGTCTCTCAACTGCTGTAATTATTAAAGAATTACAGTGATTGGATCAATTATATATTTAATGGGATAAGTAATACTGTACAACTATCCTCATATGTTACTTAGTACTCAAATGCAGTAAGAATTATAACAAACCCCCCATATATATTAAACTATAGGAATGGCGAAGTAACGAGACAATACAGATAAAATAATTAATAAAAAATTTAATATAATAATAAAACAACAAAAAATTACATAAATTATTTAAATTACAATAAACTCATTTAAATGTAATACTACAATTAGATATGTGTTAAATCCTATAAATGTCTTTACTCTATTGAAATAAAGTATCCATTTATATTCGTTCATTCCAAGTATTATTAAAGAGTCTACTTAATGTCTATCTCATCAAATATTTGGAATTGCAATTGCTTTTAATGTGAAGAGTATGGGCATGTGTGTTATATATTGATCTGTGATTTACTTTACCTAGGTTTTCGTCTTCTTTGACGTTACTATTGTCCTGCTGAACGTCATGTGGAATTCCTCCACTTCTTTAGTAGAGACAGCCATTCTTTGACTTTGATATTTGTTTATGGGATTTCTTCTTCTACACATAGTGACTTCATAATCCTATGGTATTAATGGCATGGTAGGTGGATCATTGGGCAGGCACTACACCGGCAGTTGTTTCATGGCAAGGTGACCATACAAGTACAGTGTGTCTGGATCGACCAGCGACTGTGATGGCCCTTAGCCACACATTTTTGAGGATTCACTTGCATTATAGATTAGTTTCATATTCATTCAGTTTGTCAGTATTTTACAAAAAAATGTCCTTTACTCAGCTTTCCTTTTTATTTCTTTTTTAATGTCGGCTTCCCACTAATTGTTCTTATCTCTACTTTTCAAAAAAAAAACAGTGCTCTCACCAAAGTCTCCACGTGAACTGTCCTTGAATTAGTTAATGTCTTTTCATTCTTTAAAAATTCTTATCTTGATCTCTTGTTGGTAGATTTTCTTTCATGCCTTTAATTTTAAAATGTTTTCTACAACTTATAGAGAATTTCTTTTAATATCATTCGATTTTATAACATCATGTTTAACATTCATTTATCAATTTATTTTTTAATAAAATTATTCTCATTTTAATATGCAATAAATCTTTTCTCTCTTTATACATACATTTGCATATGCATTTCATTTCGTTAAAATGTGTAATTTTAAGAACAGATCTTTATCTTTTGTTGTACTCAACATTTTACTTATATTTTTATTTAAAACTCTCCAATTATCACTTTTAAGTCATTTAAGTTCCCATTTTATTTATATTTCCTTTCTTCATTTTCAATCTTAAACTAAACATATGATTCTGATATTTCTAACATTAATATTTCTATTCTTTCCAAAAACATGAACTTTGGAGGGTAAAAGATAAGAATCTTGATCGATTCAGTTCTTTCTCTTTATCTCATTATAGTAATTAAGACATTCCTTTCTTCATTGGTTTTAATTTTTTTACTTATTTGTATATTTCAAAAAAACTATAATATTTAATACTACTTAATGTTAAATATATATATGTGTGTGTGTGTGTGATTGCTGTATGTGCGATCATCACAATATAAAATTAACTGATGGTAGTATTTAAAATTCTTTGCTATGAATGTAATATGTTTTTGTTTTAAAATATTATAAAATATTGTAGATTGTAATAAAAAAAAGTTGACATATTGCAATTTAAATTAATTATTCAATTCTTCAAAACTCTGCTGATTATATATATATATATATATAGACATTTCAAAATTATTTTCAATACTACCAGTTTATTAAGTCAAAGCATAAGACTTTTTTATTTATAGAGAAAATATATCTCTTTAGATAGATAGATAGATAGATAGATAGATAGATAGATAGATAGATAGATAGATAGATAGATAGATAGATAGATAGATAGATAGATAGATAGATAGATAGATAGATAGATAGATAGATAGATAGATAGATAGATAGATAGATAGATAGATAGATAGATAGATAGATAGATAGATAGATAGATAGATAGATAGATAGATAGATAGATAGATAGATAGATAGATAGATAGATAGATAGATAGATAGATAGATAGATAGATAGATAGATAGATAGATAGATAGATAGATAGATAGATAGATAGATAGATAGATAGATAGATAGATAGATAGATAGACAGACAGACAGACAGACAGACAGACAGACAGACAGACAGACAGACAGACAGACAGACAGACAGACAGACAGACAGACAGACAGACAGACAGACAGACAGACAGACAGATAGACAGACAGATAGATAGATAGACAGACAGATAGATAGATAGATAGATAGATAGACAGACAGACAGACAGACAGACAGACAGACAGATAGATAGACAGATAGATAGATAGATAGATAGATAGATAGATAGATAGATAGATAGATAGATAGATAGATAGATAGATAGATAGATAGATAGATAGATAGATAGATAGATAGTGGTATGGCATGCAAAGTTGAAATTAATTTTGCACTAACGATTTATATATAAAATATTTTTGTATTGATTTTAATGAGCATATTTCGCTTTTTATAGTGCATTTAAAATAGTAATCTGTCATGAAATTATTATTTTTTTTTATAATCTCATGCAAACTTATTACAATAGAATCCTAAAAGAAATCTTATTTACCTGTATAGTAATTTGTCATGAAATGATTATTTTTTTTATAGTCTCATGCAAACTTATTACAATAGAATCCTAAAAGATATCTTATTTACCTGTAAAATGATTATTACAATAATTTGCATATATTCTTTGATTTTAAGCAAATAATTACTTTTATTCATATAACATTCTAGGGAACATTTTATTTTTTCTTTATTTGCGAAGAATGTGTTTATAATTAGTATTGAATATTTATCATTCACATTCAAAAAGAAACATTTTATGATACTATGCTTATCATGATATATATATATATTATTCTGATATTTTAATAAAAATAAAATATAAATAGGTATCCCTGTGTATTAGTTTTAATTGTGAAATTTTTTTATTAAACTTTAAAAAAATATAATTATTTATGAGAATAAAAATAATTTAAACTTATAAATTATAAAAATATAGCAATCCCTTAAACAACTTTAGCAACACTCCATCAAAACTCACTAAAATTGTTTTTATATTTTCGTTTCCCAGTGGCCTTCTTATAGACTTACAAATAGTCAAGTTTGTAAGCATTTGCGATGCGATGAATGCGATGCATTATGGCTTCTCCTTTATTGCAGTCAGTAATTTCTCAACCACTGTGTCCAGAGAAACACTGTTAGCCACGTTATCTTCCCTTTCCATTTCCCACCCTAAGTTTTTTCCATATTCTTCTTTATCCTGCTCCATCCTACCTCCACAACATCGTCTTTGCCTACTCTATTCTCTTTATATCTAGATCCCTTTCTTTTTTCAAGTCTAGCATAAAAACCAAGAACCCATTTCCTATATAATCACTTTGTTTTATTAATTCTCCCACAACTTCAGAATATTTGGTATCCTTTTGGCTGGTAAGCATTTACATTCAATTAACAAATGCCTAATATTTTCCATGTCTTCCTTACATAATTTGCAGACTAAATCACCCACATTCCTCTGTTTATGTATATATCCCCTTGTTGCTAACGATACTGTTCAAGACATAAACAGTAAACTACTTTCCTTGTTATTATCATAAATTCACTCACACCCAGTATTCTGTTTATATATATATATATATATATATATATATATATATACATATATTCAAACTCTTTTCACTCTTCATACTGGGGCCGCAGCACCCTCTCTGTCTCATATTAAGATCTGTAAAAGCTTTCAACATTGTCTTTACATATATTCACAGAGTATTTCTTTACTAGGTTATAAAACTTTAAAATTTTTCTTTACTATGGCCTCTTAAGTAAAAAATTAATGGCAACAGCAATTCTTCGTAGTTTACAAAAAGCGATGAAATACTTTGTTTGTATGAAAAAAACTCAAGTGATTTAATTTTAAAAAAAGAACATCATATGCTGAAAGTGGCTGTTTATTTAATAAATATAAATCAGCAATTACAATAGAGTGAACAAAAATTATGACAGGATATTATTCACCCAATTTACTTGAATATTTATAAATAGATGAAATAAACAAAGAAAAATTGTTTTAGTAGATAATAACATACTGCATTAAAACTGTTGGCTCTTAACAAAATTTTACCAAAAAAAATCCACAAAAAATGACATCAAACTATTTCCTGCAACTAAAAGATGGTTGTATAAATTCAGAAATCAGTATGAATTTAAAAACAAAGCATGTCACAGGTTCTTTTAAATTTGCTAATATCATTAATAAAAAAAAAATTTTGTTCAGGATGCAAATGTTATTGCTATGCAGCAAAACATAAAAAAAACTGTTAACATCACTTAGTCATTGTGAATTTAGAGGAGACCTGAATACAAAACTCTGCATACAGTACACACTGCAAAGTGCAAGCCTTTATAGTCAGTTAATGCAGGAATGTTTGTGAATAAAATCCCTATCTAGTGCCTATTCATCCAACATTCCCAGACTAGTTTTTAGCATCCATTGATTATGAAAGCTTGCACTTGGTAGAACTACTATATACTCTTATTAATAACATGTGTATGCATATGAAATGATGATCATGTGAGGCAAGTTTGTTTACTCAGCTTTAAAAAAGTTAATTATTTACTATTTATGAAAGAAAAAAACTATTTTAATTTATAAAAGTATAGCAATATGGAATTGATAAAGATAAATTCATGATATTTGCTATTGTCTGTGAAAGTTCTTTCATTACTAAATGTTACCTGTGTAGTGATATTTATAATTTCACTTTTTAAAAGGTTTGAATCAATAACCTGGACATTTATATAAAAATGCCTTATATATATCATGAAACTATGTTTTCGGAAATAACAATGTTTAATAAAATAAAACTAAAATACATTTATACCAAAAACCCTTATCTTTAAATGGGTGGGAAAAAATATAGTAACAAATAGTTATTGTAGATAAAATTGTATCATGTGATGGTTGTTATATCATGTGATTGTTGAATAGTTTGATTTATATTTGGCCGTATTTTTTATATTTGTTGGCATTAAGAAACTCTTCCAAATAGTAATGTTAGGGTTTAGTTATGTTTATTGATTTTAATTAAATAGAGATCTGACATCCACAGTAGATAAAAAGATTAGCATCTATTTACAGACTGGTGAATCATTTTAACATTTCTATTCCAGATTTGTTTTTGTTTTTCGTTTTGTTTTGCTTCAAATTATTTCCATGTCTATACTCTTCAAATTAAAAATTAATAAAAATTTATAAAAGTGAAAATGTGCTACTTTTGAATTTTTTTGTCTTTAAAAAATATTTTTGTTACTTATTTTAAAATGCATACCTTCAGTTGATATTTCAGGGCAATCTAAAGGTTGATTAAAAACATTTCTAAAATAGAACACAAACTAGGTCCTCTGTGCCATATTTTTCATATATAAATATGAAGAAAACAGGACACAAATTTATGCGATGTTCAATAAAAATGATGTTACATACAGACAATATTAAAGAAATGAAAATAAAAGAAGCAACACTAATAAGAAAGATAAAACCAAAATTTAATAAGGATTCTAGGATAGGATGAGATTGATATAAATATAGTTTTTAAATGGAATAGGTAATGGTAAATATATAAAGAGAAAATTTTTAAAAAATGAATTATGGATTGTAAAAAAATGATTTAAGTTACATAGGATTAAAAATATATTTACATAAAAGCAGTATAACATAAGTTTATAAGAGAATTATTATTATTATTATTATTATTATTATTATTATTATTATTATTATTATTATTATTATTATTATTATTATTATTATTATTATTATTATTATTATTATTATTATTATTATTATTATTATTATTATTATTATTATTATTATTATTATTATTATTATTATTATTATTATTATTATTATTATTATTATTATTATTATTATTATTATTATTATTATTATTATTATTATTATTATTATTATTATTATTATTATTATTATTATTATTATTATTATTATTATTATAAGAAGAAGAAGAAGAAGTTAAAGTGTATAAATAATATATTGTAAGGGTAGCTTGCAATCCAGTTCAAACCAACGCTCATGTATCCACAATATTATACAAAACCCATGAAAAATATAAATTGAGATGAGAGGTTTAGATGTTTTATCAATTTTTTCATGGACATGTCCCCACTAAAAAGTTTGTGTTTTCCTGAAGGTTTGTGATGATGGTGTTTTAGTTGTATTTTTATATTTAACTATTTCCAGCATCTAATATGAGTATTGAATGTCTTTTTAAAAATTTTACTTTATTTAAATATTCGAAATACATTCAACTGTTAGTAATAGCATGTCAGACAGGTTAGTATATCACAATGTTTTGAGAAGTATTATTTTCCCCTCATCTTCAGGTGTTGCTTGCCTGATGAGTGAGAGTACTAGCATGAGATTCAAACCTAGACCCTTAGATTCTTGTGTATTGATTTTTGAGGTAATGCTCTAACCAACAGAGCCATCCTGCCAAAGGCAACAGTCAGTAGAAATTTCATATACTTATCTATGAGGTTCCTCCTGATTCCTTCTCTTTTTCCTAAAAGCAAAGTTGATTAGTGGTTTCTATATAAAATATAACAATAACACTAAAAGTTTGTCTTAATAACAACTAACTCAAGATAATGTTAAAATGAAACAAATATTCTTTTTCAATAAAAAGTAGAAAAAAATCTAATCAAAACACATTTCACATATATAGATATACTATTAATAAGTCATTCATCTATGTGAAAACATCATGATATAAGACAATAATTTAGTAAACATGGTGATGACCTGACATCATTTCAATATCTAAGCAACTAAGTGTTAGAGTATGAGAGTATAATTTTATTATATAATTGTAGTACATAATTCTATTATATTATTTCAATAATGACCATTAATTCATGCAACAATAGGCACATACAGTGATGGAAAAGGAAATTAAAAATGTGAGCTTGCTAAACAATGAAAATTAGGCCTAGTATAAAAATAAGCCCAGTTAATTTCTACATCATTTGTATTTTATCAGAGGATATGATAACCATAAGCAGTAAATATCTTAAGATCAAATATTAGAATGAAGGATAAAATGGTTGAATTGTTTGAAAATACCATCTCATTCATATAAAATTTTATAGCACTAAAAGTTGAATGATATCATAATCAACATTTGAAATGATGAAAGTTGATGAACGTTAACAGCATAAAAAAAACTACAATAATTTTACATCGAAAATCAAACATAAAAAACTGTGTTATCAATTGAACAGGATGGAAAGATGAATGGAATATTGTCACCACAAACATATAAATGATAGAGAAAAATTTTTTGCATAAATTTACTTCATACCAAATAATAAGTTGAAGAAATTTTAAATTTTATATGAAGTGTTAAACAATGTGTTCTGGTTAGATAAAGGTGCCATAGGGCTGGGGTGCTGCTAAAATTGCCATAAAGCATGATGATTTGATTCTTTCATATATCTAATGCCTATAAAAACACCAAATACCTCATCTGAAGTGTCTAAGTGGATCCAGGAAGAGAGCAAAAATCAAAATAAAAAGAATCATTTCAAGTGCATTGCCAGAGAATTTGCACAAGTGAAGGAGAATTTGTCAGAGTGGACCGGCTAGAAGATAATAGACTCTATCCATGAGAGACATTAATAATAAAATTACAGACTTTAATTAGGATGATTTAAACAAAATCTGAGTTACTATCTGATATTTTGTTTTGCTTTGTATGTTTAAAATTCTATTTTTATTTCACTCGTATACTTGGAAGTTTCAGTGTATCTGCAGCTGAAAGAGTACATTGCAATAAGAAGCAATGTGGTGCAGGAGGAGGAGTGAGGATTACTAAGCTAGAAAGATTGAGAAAAATTCTTTTTGGTAAATAAAGTTTAGATTAAATCTCTCCATAGTGATTTGACATCTGATCATCTTCATAACAATATAAAATGTGGTGAGAATGTTTGATACTCTTCCATATTAATTGCATGCACTAGTACAGGATAGAGTTTATGTTATTTGATTATTTGTTTATGTTTAACTAACAATCATTATATTTTGTTGATTTGGTATGAATGATTCATATTCTTGTGTGAATGTTCTTTTTTAATCCACTTTCAGAAACTTTTACATAGTTAGGGGTTTACAAAGAAGATGGAATGTTTACAGCTGAAATTGGATTACAGAGCTACTATACATACATTAATATAATAATGTAATATAGTTAGATATCTTCACGATCATTGTGATAACAAAATATTTTTTTTTGTTTTAGCTAATCTTATTTGCTTTATAAATAGGGAGAGTCTATTGATGTATATCTACCATAGGTATGGGTTGGAGCAATGGATAATTTTAATCATTGATATGGCAGAGATGTATATCAGATACATATGATTACATCTTTTACTATGTTAATAGTTTGAATTTTTTATCTGTTATAATAAAAGTTGTTAAGGTGTTTTAAATCAAATTGGTTTCTAGTTTATCAAATCTATCATACACTCCTATCAACTTAATTGATAACATATACATGCACACACATGTTATTATTACTATTATTATTATTATTATTATTATTATTATTATTATTATTATTATTATTATTATTATTATTATTATTATTATTATTATTATTATTATTATTATTATTATTATTATTATTATTATTATATGTTAACACAACAATAAGGTTGGATGTATCTTAAATAAAAGAAAACTACATCGAGGTGCAATAATTGATACATAAAATAAATTCCTTCTTGAAGAAAACCAAAGGCAACATTCTCCCTGAGTTTGAATACTGAGGCATAATAGTATCTGAAATAGGGGTGAGGTGTGGATGAACTAGTCTAAATTGTGTCTGACTTTAATATGTAAACTTAGAGCTAGCCCCATGTAGGTAGATACAATCATTGGTTAGGTCCTTCATCATGTCATTCACAGCATCTGACCCAAAGACCCTAGGAGACCCTAGGTCTGACACTAGTCAGATGTGTTTACCTTTTTTCTGGTGGCAAACCCGGACTGTTCGGGTCAGAGTTCTAGTATTAGATATTTAGTTTAAATAATATGTGATAGAGAGAGCTAGGGTATAGGACATAGTTTATTTGTAGTTACACAACCTATGGATATGAGTAGGAAAATATAGATAGACAGTTATATATGGTTTTTATAGATAGAGAGAAGGTATGTGATAGAGTAAATAGAAATAAATTATGGATAAGTTTAGTAGATTTGGGAATGTAATGAGCTTTAGTATATGAAAATAATTACTATATACAGGCAGTCTTCTAATTACAAACATAATTGTTTCTTGATGTGTGTTTGGAAGTTCAAATTGTTTGAAAGTAGAAGTCTGTAAAAACCATCAAAGAGGGTTTGCAAAATACAATATTTATTTTTTATTGATTAGTATCTGGAGTTTTTTTTTACAAATTTATCAAGAGTTAATTGAATTGTATTGTTTTTCTTCTCTTATTGCCCTTCATTCATGAGATATATGCTCTCCATTAGGACCACATTCTTCCATAATGGTCAAAAATTTGTCAAGACACATGAAGGTTTTATTCATATTTTTGATTGTCAAACTCTTAACAATAAATTCATTATCAGGTTCTTCTTCACTTTGTATTTCATTAATTTCTTGTAGTTTAATCAAGATTGCATTAACTCATCAACATCTTCATAAGTGACATCTACATTTAATTGATTCATTATATTGATTATTTCAGTTGTGATATCTTTAGAAGTTTCTTTAATGTTTATAGAAGCATTCATCATTTGTGGATATATTTTATTCAACATCTTTCATTATTGACTCTCTTATTTCAATCCATGCATCCCCAATAATATTTATTACATTCCATATATTATAACTTTTGTAAAAATCTCTTAGTGTAGGTCCACCTTCAAGTCAATTGCTTTGATTGCTTGAGTCGTTAATTTTCTCATATAATACCGCTTAAAAGTAGCAATCACAGTTTGGTCTACACTTTATATTTCATTTGTGGTATTAAGAGGGAGAAACACAATCTTAACTTCTGTATATAAATTTTGCATGGATTTTGAATGGCCAGGAGAATTGTCTAAGAGCAATAGTGTTTTAAATGGTAAATTATTCTCACTACAATATTGCCTAACAAAAGGCACAAAATGATGTGAGAACCAATCTTGAAAAAGCTATGCAATAACCCAGGCTTTAGGATTTGATTTCCAAATGACTGGAAGCAACCTTATATCTTTTTGTTTTAATGCTCTAGGATTTTTTGTCTGATAAATTAGTATTGGCTTCAATTTAAAATCACCAGTTAAATTACCTTCAAGAAACCATGTTAATCTGTTTTAGAATGTTTATGCTGAGGTGCAACTGATTCTTCCTTTGCTAAATATGTATGTGCAGGCATCTTTTTCCTAAATAATCCTGTCTCATCTACATTGAAGATTAAGCATGGAAAATAAGCTCCATCTTCAATGATATTAGAGAAAGTGGAAATAAATTCACTGGAAGCTTTCTTATCTTCACTGGCACCTTCCCCAATACATTTAATATTATATAAAGAATATCTCATTTTAAATTTGTGAAACCAGCCATTGCTTACTACAAAATCAACAGACTTCTTTTAATTCTTTTTTCTAATCTTAATGCAAACTAAGATCCTTAGCTTGAACAATTGAGAAATGCACTGGGATGCCTTCTTGATGTTGATCTTCAATCTATAAAGCCAAAGATTTCTCCAATTCATCTATTACTCTGCCATATCTTTTTGAAACAATCTTTGAAGAAATATTTCCACAATTTTTAACATATTCCTTAATTTTGTTCTTGTTTTTGACAATTGTATATATTGTTGATCTGTTTAAATTACTTGAACATGTGATTGAAACCAAAGATTCACCATTTTCAAACATCTAATTATATCCATTTTTTGGCTTGACCATATGGAGTTTATGAGACCTTGATTTCTTTTTAGTTGTATCAACACTGCTGTTTTTCCATTTCTCATTTATGTTTTTAATTAATAAGAATGAAAAAAATTCACCAAAACAGAAATATATACAGGGTATGTGTAATGTAATCATGCACAAACTACTTTTAAAAATAAGCAGCAATCAATACAGTCTGTGATAATGCTAAAAATAAAAGTAATCAATGTCAGACAGATGGGAAGATTTACTGTATTTTATATAGGTTTTTATTATTCTCTAAAATATACTTTTAATTATTTTCTATATTTCAAAGTTTATCTTTCTTTATAAAAAATTCAATTACAAATGTATGTAAATAGTTTTTTTGTCATGTGCATAGATAAAGATCTAAAATCCAAAAGTGATTTCATAACAGTGAAATGTTTGTAAGTTGAATGTTCATAACTAGGGAACTTCCTGTATATCAATTAGGGTATATAAAATCAGTTAAAATTAAAAATGAAGTGGTACTAAGATAAAGATGTCCTATGACACCTATTTTGTTTTTGCTGTATTTGAGAGAAGTGGAGAGAGCAATAAAAATGCTAGGAAGAGGAGTAGAGATACCATTAATAGATGGCAAGGGGGTAAATACATTGTCAGATCTTTTATTTGCAGATGATGTAGAAGTTCTGCTGAGGACATGTGCAATAATGGGTAAAAAGATGGGGATTACATTTAGTGAAGAAAAATCAAAAGTAATGATGATTAATACTGGGGAAAGAGTAGACAAATAATTTGTATTGGGGAATATAAAGTTAAGTGTGGTGAATATATATAAGTATTTAGGAATCATCTTAAGTAATCAGAGAAATTGCTTAGATGAATGGGAGAAAAAATTGATAAATGAAGCAAAGAAGAGAAAGGGGTTGATAAAGAAATTAACAGTGTTTTTATATAATAAATATGATGTAGCTAGAATTGTATGGAAGGGAATGGCAGTAGTAGGGCTAACATATGGTAATGATGTGGTATGTGTTAGTAAATGGGTATTAGATTACTTAGAAAAAGTACAAAGAGAAGTATGAAGACAGCCTTAGATGCCAATGTGTGGACAGGAAAGGAGTCAATTCAAGGAGAAATGGGATAGTCAAATTTTTATATGAGAGATGCAAAAAGCAAAATGAAAATGGTCATAGATTGCAGTTTATGGATAATAAAAGAATAGTCAAAATAGTATTTAATTCGATTATAAATAAATGGCTGGCAACAATATGGGTGGAAAAGGTAATGTGATATGAAGAAGATTTGAATAAAGAATTTATGTCAGTATACTCATACAAAAAGTAGAATGATTGTATTAGGAGAATTGTTGAGCGTTATAGTGATAAGAAATGTGATAGGAAAATAAATGCATTAATAAAGAATTGGGAATTGGAAAAATGAAGAACTATTATGGAGAACAAAAAGAGTTAAAATATATATAGAAGGAAATGGAATATTGGGTGTGAGATATTTAGCAACAAAGGAATATACACATAAAATGGAAAAATGTGGATAATTTAGTCTGCAAGTTGTGTAAGAAAGGTATAGAAAATATTACACATCTGTTAATTGAATGTAAATGCCTAAAAGCAGAAAGTATACAAATAATGAAGTTGTGGAAGAATAAATATAAACAAAGTAATTACACAAAAAGTGGGTTATTGGTTTTTTATGCTGGGTTTGGGAAAAGATAAGAGGGATTTAGATATAAAGTCTATGGAGTTGACAAAGATTATGTTGTGGAAATAGGATGGAGCAGGATATGAGAAAACTTAGAGAGGGGAATGGAAAGGGAAGGTAAAGTGGTTAACAGGTTTTATTCTGGGCATAGTTGCTGAGAGATTTCTGATTCTGTATAAGGAGAAGCTCAGTGCATCACATGAAATCACATAAAAAACATTTTTAAAAGAATAAAGTAAACTGGGTAAGTTTAAAAGATTACAATATTTATAGATTTTAGATATTAAAAAAAATAAACATAAAGTATTAATTTTAACAGAAGAAAGAGTAAGGAAATCATAGATATTATATAATTAAAAAATTAAATTAAAAAGAATATTAATAAATGGATTACTGTTGAAATGACAAGTATATAAATATAAAATTATTAAATATATTATTGAGGTGGAGCTAATAAAAATAAAGTTTAAGTTTAAAAGAAATTGAAGTAACTAGGAGATTATTAAAAATAATAAAAATTAATAATATATTTAGATTAATAGTTGTTCTTGAATATGTATTATATAGTTAGGAATACACATGCATAATTTTATTTTCTATTTATATTGTATATTTTATTTTATATTAACTGGACTATTTTATTTGGGTTTAATTATATCTATTTCAGTTTTATTAGGTTTTGTTATATATTTTAGGTTGTTTTCAGTTTTTTATTGTTTAAATTTTTTTGATATTATTTAAATAGTTATGTATTTTATTTTGTTCATTATATCATAGCTCTGAAGAAAACTACAGGACAGTCAAAACTTAGAAGTATGTGTATATATGTACAATAAAAGACTTTTGCTAAAAAGTGTTCAAATTGATTTGGATAAATTAGATTTATATAAGATATTACACCCAAAATAAAGGAAAATATAATTTTTGTAATATTTTTGATATATTTTTTTATAATTAAGTCAACTCTTTTTATATTGGGTACCTTTCTATTATAAATTTCATGAAGCTTTCTGTCACAATTGACATATAGGGATACTTAATCTATAACAACATTTATAATGACCATATTTTGTCCAAATTGTTGTGCATTGATATGGTTTAAAATGCAAACTTCAATGGAAATATCTGTATTATGATTGCATAATTTGGGATAAAATAAATAGATAAAATATTATGATGTAATGTATGTATAAATATGTGTCAGTTTGAATATTGTCTGATGTGCTATGATATATTTCACTGGATATTTTGATGCAATATGAACTATTATCTGGAATTCCTTCAACTTTTGCACTCATAATTACAAAAACACTTGCATTGTCTCATAAATTTGGACAAATTATTATTATTTTATCTCTATTAATAAATACATTTTTAATGTAACCACAAAATATTTTAATCTAGTTTCACCAGAGAGATGAGCCACTTTTCCATTCTGTCAACACATGGTCTATATTATTTTTAAAATTAAATGCATTTCAAAATGAATAATCATCATAATGAAATAAATAAAATTTGGAGACCCAATGACATCTGATTTAAAAGCTCTTTTTAAAGAAAGATATAAGTTCTTAATTTTTAACTCAAGCTTTAATAACCTATCAGCTACTTTAATATTAATTTTAAAAATAATGTTCTGAAATTAGAATTTCACCCTTTTTTTGCATGATATGAATGTTGTTTCCATCTTCCTAATTTTGTAATGATTTCATTGTAATGTGCTCTATTTATGTTTTTTGCCTTTGCAGATTATTTTTCCATAATGTTGACTAATGTTTAGTTCTAATTTTTCAATCATTTAAAATATGCTTTATTGTCTTTTTTCCAGCTTTGCTATTTACCAGAAATACAACAACAAAATTTCTCATCAAACTGGTTACAAAATAGTCAAAACTCACTAAAAACATATATTTTTCTGTTCTCTGGTGATTTTTGTATAGTATTTGTATTGTCCCAGGAAGTTTTACGATTACTTTTTTCTAGTCCATTTTAAAGAAATGAGACAATAAATGTTTTAAATTTAATTAAACGTAAAAAAATTTAACAATTTGGAATTGGTAAAAAAAAATTTAATAAATAATATTAAAATCAAGCCAATCACAATTCACTATATTTTTCTTTAAATAAAAAATATTATGCTAAATAATGTTGTCATTAAATGCAAGATGTCATTATTTCTTTAATATTCTTGTTTTCTAGGGATTGAATACTTTCAAATAAATAAATTTGTTCTTATTTAGATTTTAAAAAATTAATTTATGAGAGTAAAAGCTGTTTAAATTTAATTTAAAGTTATAAAAATTTGACTATGTGGAATTGATAAAAAAAATCCTTACTAAATAATATAAGCATCAAATGAGATAGATATATTAAATTTTGTTTCAGTATTTTTGTTCTCTGGTGGATTTCGTGCAGCATAGTGAATTTCTGTAGGCTTAAAATAAATAAGTTTGTTGTATGAGAGTTAAAATGGATAATAATTTAACAATTGCAGCAGGTTAAAAATAATAGCAGTTTTTGTTAATAGTCTGTAATGACATTTATTTATTAATTATTTAAAATTTTGAACTAATGCACAATATAATCAACTTCAAATTATCTTTATTGTCTTTATCTTGCACTATCTTTTTCTATATATATAGAATTAACAATTTTTACAAAACAAAGCATACTGCTTCTTGAATTTCTTCAATTTTAAACATCTTCAAATTTATTTCAGAGTGCATATATAATGCAGTGATTTTGTATACATTTTATAAGTGACATTTTCATTTAGCATAAAAAAGTGCTATTTTTATGTTGCAATGTTTTGAAGTATTGTTTTATTCGTTTTTTTTATTTTAGTCCTAAACTAATAATATTTGGATTTATTATTAAATATCAATTATCGGATTTTGATAGATTTAATATAGACTTTTAAAATATAAATTGATGATAATTTATGACGCAGAAACAATAGTAAACCGAAATATGAAAACAAAAATAATGAATTGATTTCAAGCAAGATGTGTATAAAAATAATTTAAAAAAATACATTTTAATTTTGAAATTTATAAACGTTTTAAGTAACGTTACTTACATCATCTCCTATTAAATATAAGTTAAGAGAAAATAAAAGTCAAAAATATTTTAAGTGCATTTATTAATTTGCAGTTGTGTTTAAAATAAAGACATTTTTATCTATAAAATAAATTTTTCTAACGGAGTATTTTATCTATTTTCATACGTTATTACAAAACCTGGCTGTTTAATGTATAAAAAGAAAAATAAGAAATAGTGGTAACAAAACATTATAAAAAATATGATTAGCAAATTATTAAAAATTGGGAATCATAAAAAAAAATTAAAAAAAATTTTCTAAAAAAAGTAGAAAAGCAAAAAAGATTTTAAGATTTGAGATTAAACATATATTAAAAAGAAATTAAACATGAACCATGGACTCAACATTCATAGAACTATGACAGATTATTGTAATGACTCCATATTAACCGAAAAATATTATTCTCTATCCAAGAATTATAAAAACTTTTTTATTGATTAATACTGAATACTAATTGGCTTGATTGTGAAACAGTTACCTGCAAAACCAAATTACTTAAATCTACTTATAATCTGAAAATGTTCCAAGGTTCAAGTGGACGTGGGATTAAATATCATGAAATTGCAGATTGGTGATCTGGGATTTATGCAGCTAAAATCTTTTATGTAATGATAGGGAAGTTTTTTTATTTACGTTTAGATATTATAAAACAAATGGAGTATATATATATATATCTGTTTTTAATCACTGTATAACTAGCACTTTTATAATGTTGTTTAAATCTTAAAATATAAAATCTCATGCCACGTGATACAAAATTAATTTTTACTAATTCCATCTGGTGAAACTCCAATTCATAATGATGGGAAAATGATAATAAGTAATTTGATAAAATGTAAGATAAAGAAAACGTGACAGAGGAACGGCTATCATTATAAAATTATTGATTTCGATACCAACTATTATTGTTTAATTTGTAATGTACACATCTTAGCCTTACTTTAGACTAAAAAATTAAGATGTATAATCTATACATGAAACGGATTGCATTCTTATCGTTAAATAATAAACTAATTTTTTAAAAAAAAAATAATATAAATAATAATTAAAAGAAATTGTGATAAACGATTAAAAAACGATTACAAAAGTAATAATATCCAACTCATTTATAGAAGCACATAAAATAACAGATGTTGACTTTACATTTCAAATAGCATTTTTTAAAAATATTTAAATTTAACACCTGCTATAATAATATTTATAGTGGTTGCTAGTAATTAAATTTTATTTTTAATTAAGAACACTGACAATTTAACAATAACAATTATATATATTAAAATATAATTTTAATAAGTTTAACTTATAATTAAAAAAAAACATATGTACATTTTAATAAAAATTATATATTAGCACTAAACATTTGTTTTTGCACAGTATAAATTTCGAAGAGATTTATTTAAAAATATTTTTATCTATCTATTTATTTATTATGTGTCTATCTATATGTCTATATGTGTATGTATCTTTGATCTAGACTTTTTATTTAATTATCACTTTTCTTTATCCATCGACGTATCAAATGAATGTTCTATATATTTACATATGTTTATAAAATATTTGTTAAGATTTATTAAAAAGCTAGGCAAGTAATTTTAAATATCGAATTTAGCCATTTATTTTATCTCACTGAAAATCCCACAGAATATAAAAGATGAATTAATGCATAAATGATGTGAAGTATAATTGGAGATATAAATTCTTAATATAATATATTGAGATATTTAATGCAATGACTGCAGGTTATAGCTGTGATGCAACGAATAGTAATGAAATACTATCATTCATTTCCAAGTTCTTATAAAAATGTCTTAAACAAATTATAACATCGGAAAGAGTGCAATCTAAATCTGTAGAATAAGTCTCCACTGACTTAGATTTCATGTTTGCCAGCGTTAAGGTTTGTTTTAACGGCATCCTAGTAAGAATTTAAAAATAAATGAAAATGATTTTATTTTTACTTATTGCATCACATCTCCTACATTTTATTTTCTTTATTATATGCAATAGTTTGGCGTTTATTTATAAAGCTATTAAAATGAATACAATTAATTCTTCTTTAAATATATATTAATTAATTAAATGCAAAACAATATGTTTATACACAGAGAAACATTAAACATAACTTTAATGCATTTTTGGAACTGTGTACTTTAATGACAGGCAAATGTTATATTTAAAAAAAAAAAACTAAACAAAAATATAAAATTATACATTTAAGTGAGTATTTTCCATAATGCATTCTCTTTATTACTGATTCCTTATTATTAATAAAGCACATTTCTTTAATTTTACATTTTATGTCAATATATACAGTACAATCCTTCTGGATTCATTTTTAGATTTAAAATCAACCAAATAACCTTTTTTGTTTTAGAAGTACTCATGATACTGGAGAATATATATATATATATATATTGTAAACTTCTGAATGGGCACAAGAAGTACTCATGATACTGGAGAATATATATATATATATATATTGTAAACTTCTGAATGGGCACAAGAAACAAATTTTAATTAAATTATATTGTATCATAAATACAAGCGATAGCAAGTTACATGATTTATAACTTGTTTTTGTTTTTCATAAATGTACCTTTAAAGGTTTTGCAATGATATATTTTGCAGATGCTTTGACTATGTGGTGAAACTAAACTGATATCAGACCCATGTAGCTATCTGGCTTGTTAGGCTGGGTTTGAGGACATTATGTGTCTGAAAAATGTATGCTTGCAAACTGATAGAACTTGTTGCATAAATGCTTGGAGTCAGTGTTTAGATCTAGTTTCTAGCCAGAAGCCAGTGAAAGAGATAGTTAATTCTGACTCTTTTGACGTTTATGAAAACAAAATACGCTTGTTCGGAGTTTTGGTAAAGCTCCATCTATTGATCATAAATACAAGCGATAGCAAGTTAAGTGATTTATAACTTGTTTTTGTTTTTCATAAATGTACCTTTAAAGGTTTTTGCAATGATATATATTGCAGAGGCTTTGACTATAAGGTGAAACTGAACTGACATCAGACCCATGTAGCTATCTGGCTTGTTAGGCTGGCTTTGAAGACATTACATGTCTGAAAAATTCATGCTTGCAAACTGATAGGAAATTGTTGCATAAACGCTTGGAGTCAGTGTTTAGATCTAGTTTCTAGCCCTATCCTTCACTGTTGATAGCAAATCAGCTTGAAATCAGCTGATCTGAAGGTGGAGCCAACAAAAGAGATAGTTAATTCTGACTCTTTTGACATTTATGTAAACAAAATATGCTTGTTTGACGTTTTGGTAAAGCTCCATCTTTTGAAATATATATATATATATATATATATATATATATATATATATTTAGTATATATATATATATATATATATATATATATATATATATATATAAAACTGCATAACTATTCATTTTCAATTCATTGTAATAGATTAAGATAACTTGGTTTCAGGATTTAATTAAGTATGTAGATTATTAATTATTTGTTGAACTATTTCCATAAACAAATATTAAGAATTGAATGATTTTAGGAAAATTTTATACTTTGTTTAAACCTTCTAAATACATTTAACTGTTAGTAATACTACACAGGTTAATATTTAACACAACTTTTGAATGGTATTTCTTCAGGTGTTGTTGACCTTATGAGTGACAATATTAGGATAAAAATAGTTCCACAAATAATTAATAAAATATTTCCTTAACATAAACCTTCAGACAAATACTAAGTATATAGATACTATCTAGGATCAATTTTATATTTAATATTATTGATTAATTAATTTAACATAAGTCTGGTGATCAAAAAGTTATGGTCGTTAGCACATTTCTTTATTTTTGTTGTAACATAATGTACGTAAGAAACAAACAATGCATATTTGTTGTAATTCTTAGATATTAAATCAGCAATACATTTATCAATATCTTTTTATCAGATTGAAACATGTTCAAATTATTGTTTCTGTGTAAAAAAAATTTCAATCCTGTTTATTTATATCTTGGATGTATAAATGATTTAGGATTGATATAATCTTTAATGTTAATATTCTTAATTTGCATAGTTTAGTCTTTATTTAAAATCAAGATATATAATGACGTTTCTATTTCATATTCAATAAACTATTTTAGGGTAAAATTAATCTTAATTTGTTAATAAAACATAATACTAAAACATTACACTACACAATATAAATTAAATCCACTAGTATTGGAATTTATGTCAATCCTAAATCTTATATGTATATCCAGAATATAAATAAGCAGGATTAAAAGCTTTTTTATATAAGAACCATAATTTGTACAAGTTTTTTTCTAATAAAAAATATGGTATTTATAAATATATTAACATTTAATAATCTGTGTCAACAATTATATACTGTTTAAGCATGCAAAGCAGTTTTATGATTTGTTAAAAGGAAATAATAATAAAGTCACTGATAAGAAAGCTCTTTGATTGTTTGTAACAATAGCTATGATATGGCGCTTGTTGTCAAGATAAAAAAAATGAATAGTGTCTTTTAATTTTATTTTATGCATTGGATATTAAGCATATCTATATTCGTATACATGAATTTTGTATTTATGGTTTTCATAATTACATATATATTAAAAAAAATCAAGTAAACTGTCACATGAGCTAATTTAATAAGCTTGCATTTACAAATGCTATATATAGATCTTGCAAAACAAACTCTTAACAAGCTTTGTAGAATACAGACGATTCCAGTAGTAGAAATGGGTCAGGTATTCTACAAAGCTTGTTAAGAGTTTGTTTTGTGATATATATATATATATATATATATATCACAAAACAAACATTTAAACATACATTTAAAAACGTTATTTTCTATACTAAACTTACTTAATTGTAAATTATTAGAGAAAAAATATATAGTTAATAATAAATTTGGCTGAACGTTTTCGAGGAACCATGCCTCATACTCATAGCCTTCATGAAAATGTACTTAATATATGTAAATGAGAATATTCAAATGAATTACTGTTACGTAGCCCATTTTTTCGAGATGTCGAAGCATGTGTCTCTTCTGTTGATTGCATGGATGTCTCTGTTAATGTAGAATGCCTCCTTTCTCTATTACATATGAAAACAGTAATGAACTCAAATATCTTGACCTTTCCATGTCAAGAGACCGCCACTCAATAGATTACAAAATGATTGTTAAACCATTTGAAATCCGAAGCTGCATCCATCCTAATTCTAAATCACCCGCATCGCACAAATTCGCAGGTCTCAAAGCATTTATGTTTAGAAACTATCACTTGTGTAAATATGAAGCACATAGGAAGGAAAATATTAACAATTATATTAAAGACCTATTAGCAGCAGGATTCAAATACAAAACCATTAGGAGGAAAGTCATGAAATTCAACAGCACAATAGATGATAAATTGCCTCACACCAATCTACCTAGAATAACGGTCCCCTACATCCCTAAAATATCCAGCAAACTAACGAAAACCTTGAGCAACAAATTCAGCATAATATTCAGAACTCCACCCAACACTAATAGGTTGATCAATAACTCCAAAGACTACATTGATCCAGCGCTCACCCCACATGTGGTGTACTCCATTTCCTGCCCCCAAGCCGGATGCCAAGCCACATATTATGGTGAAACGAAAGCCACAATTAACACCAGATTGGCTCAACATCGGTACACCTTCAACAGAGCCCAAACGAACAGCAGTACATCTTCTGCATTTTTTGAACATACTAAACAATCAGGGCACAATTTCATTCCCGCTAACCCCGTTATTTTATGCTCAGAACCAAACGACTACAGGGGAAAAATAAAGGAGGCATTCTACATTAACAGAGACATCCATGCAATCAACAGAAGAGACACGTGCTTCGTCATCTCGAAAAAATGGGCTACGTAACAATATTCTCATTTACATATATTAAGTACATTTTCATGAAGGCTATGAGTATGAGGCATGGTTCCTCGAAAACGTTCAGCCAAATTTATTATTAACTATATATTTTTTCTCTAATAATTTACAATTAAGTATTTTTATTATTACAAATAAGGAGAAATTAAAACCACATTTATACTAAACTTAATGTAAATATAAGATAGATTGTTAAGCTTCCTACATCTTTCCAATCTATCTTATACAATCAATACATATGACCACATACATATAAAAAAGATAAATGATCTTCAATTCCATCCTCAGATTTTCAATGATATGGATGGCTGAAGAGTTGGAAAGTGGAGAAGATTGAAGCTTGTCCTTTGAAGTTTAAACATTTATCTTAATATAAATTGAGTATTGATTATATATATATATATATATATATATATATATATATATATATATATATATATAGGTGATGATGATGTGGACCAAATGATGAATGCTGGTTCAGCATGGAATATATATATATTGGACATCATTCATCTTGTTTGCATGTATATGGTCATGCATATCCGTTTTAGAAGATGAATTGGATAACTGTAGGGAGTTAACTATCTGAGTTTAAGTTCCTTATATATATACTTTTACACACATTTTAAAATTATCAATTTTATTAAGTGATTAATATATATATATATATATATATATATCATATATATATATATATATATATATATATATAGATATATAAGATCTATAGATATATATATTATATATATATATATATATATATATAAATGTGTGTAAAAGTATTTGTTTTCACAACATATTTTGAAATGAATATTTATTCCTGTAAGTAGTAAGATGTTTTCAGATTAACTGAATAGATCTATTGTTTGGAAAATATCATTGAATACAGCTGTACAGTATTAAGTGTAAAAGCACCAATTGGAGTATAAATTGGTCAGAAATAAACAACAAGGACAGTCTAGTCTAGTTTATTTGAAGGCATGACTCAAGAAGCAATGTAGAGTGTTTTCATGCAAATAGGAGAAACTACTGAATAAAACAGTTTTCCATTGAATAACTTAGGTATCTTTATCTGCTGATCTTTAAAATTAGTTTTCAATATGATATTTATCACAAGTATGATGACTTTAGCAGGTGGAAAACTTTTTAATATGTGTGGCTAGGAAAGAATCCACACTATAGTCAAAACCTTAAGAATAATGCAATCAAATGCAGAGGCTATTACTGAAGTTTTCTAAAACCAACCATCACTTGCTTTAATCATTCTATGAAGAAAGAAATGGACTGTATCATAAAATATATTAAGACTTACTGCATACCTATCTAATATTACCAATACTGAAGGAAAATAATGATCATCCTAGATAAACTAATTAAATCTTATTCATAAATATAGTAAAAAAATGATATCTGTAGAAATTCATTGTTTCAAACTTTTACACCTGGTAAGATTTTATCATTAAAATTATTCTAAGTTCTTAAGCTTAAAATATCTCTAATAATTATAATTTTACAATCTTTACTATTTTGACTGATATTTATTATTCTTAATAGTCACAAATATATAAACAGTAATTTTATACATATTGTTAATAAATTATTATTAATAATAATCAATTTAGTATGTGCTTGCTTAACAAGTTCACTTTAAACATAACATGCAGAGATAATGGTAATAATTTTTAAATGATGTTGATCAGGCATTAATAAGTTTTCCAGAAGTAAACTTTCTATTTAAAAGGATTGGCATACTTTTGGGAGTAATTGTACTTAATTTAACAATCTGTGCTAGATTATAGGTCATTATTATCACCAATGTTTGGTTAATATTACTGCATATATTTGAATATAACCATCTTTATTTGAATGTATATTAACTATTATAGAAATATTTATTTTTGCTCAATTTCTAAGATTATCATTGCATATTACTTACAGCCAATCATATAGCCTAAATATTCTCTCACACCAGATAAAATTTACTTCTGTGCTATCACATAATGTATTGAATATAAAATCAGAAATAAATTGAGCATATCGTGATATATAATAAGTGACATGCAATCAATGTTTGGAATGAGAAATAAGATTAGCATTTATAAATAGTGTATGTACTGCAGTTTATAAAAGCAGTACTGTGCTATAGAAATGAGCAATTTTTATAATATGGTACAAGTGAGAAGTGAGTATTACCTTCTAAATAAAATTACAATCTGATACTTCTCTAGTAAAATTCATTGGTCATTACATAGTTTAACATCTTTTAATATTAGCACAAATTAAGTTTTAATATTTTGTAAGTGTAAAATAAATGGATGTAAAGTGAATGATATAATATATATTCATACTCATTTCAAAATACTTAAGATTGGTCTGTATAAATGCATTTAGATTTGAAAATAAGATGGTCATTCTTATTTTCTCAAAGTCTTCATCTTATGGCTGGAATAATAATCTTTTCACATTTAACATCACTGATTTTTATAGTATGGGACAAGTGAAGAAGAATTCTTATCTTCTAAATAAAATTACAATCTGATATTGTACTTATAAAATTCATTTATTATTATATTGGTGTATTTGTAAAATAATATTTTAAAAAGAGACTAAAACATGTTAATAATAAGTAGACCAATAAACTAAAGTTAAATAATTTAGTAATAGATATAGAAATAAATAATGAAAAATTATACTGTCACATTGTCACATTTTAAAGAAAGGGAATTTGTAACTGAAACAAATTTGACAGCACCCCTAATTAATTACTTTACAGAGCTTCATTGACAAAAACATTAAAAGTATAATTTATTATGTGTGTATGTGAATGGATTAGATATAACATACAAGTGTCACTTAAATGCATTTGTTTAGGCAAATAAAAGAAAAAATATTCTATAGATTTTTTATATAATGTTATTAAAATTTGTATAAAGAATGTGTACTATGTAAAATTGAAAACAATAAGATTATTACTCATACTATGTTAAAAAAAGAAAAATAGTTTTGATGTTTGCAAGAATTTGAATTGGGTAGGTTATGAAAATGTACTGTTGTGTGACCCTTTTTGATTTACCTTCTGAATGGATTGTTAATAAATAATTGCTCCATTCTAACAGTAAATTGAATGATAAATTTAAATATGTTATTGGAAATTATGGGTTAATAATTAATTAATTTTTAAAATTCAGTAATTATTTTTTCTTTCTTTATATTTACTTTTGTTTAATTATTTATAAAATAATGATTATAATTTTTAAAATATATGTAAAAGTATTTATTTTTACAACATGTGAAATGAATATTTATTCCTGCTTATAGTAAGATGTTTTCAGCTAAAAATTTCTATTTGAAGAATCCTCTATTCAATACAGTGTACAGTAATAAATGTGACTTGTAGGGTATAACTAGATCAGAAGTAAACAGCTAAGACAGTTTAGTCTAGTCTATTCCAAGTCTTTATTCAAGAAATGGTGCAGAGTTTTTTAATCAAACAGAAGAAACTCTGGATAAAATAATTTTTCATTGAATAACATGGATTCATAAAAATAGTCATTTATTGAGTAAAAAGGACATGATTTAAATTCTTTATTATATAGTTTATAACAGTCAGTTGAGATTAAATTTATTCCTGATATTCTTTATAAGTTCATTGCAGTTGTCATAATATATATATATATTGTAATGGTATATATATATATATATATATATATATATATATATATTGTAATGGTATGGTCAAATATACTTGGATGTCCCGGTCTGCAAATACATTTGAACACACATATCAACTTCAACAATCAGCTGGTTCGACTACAATATATAATCAACTTACATCAAATCTAAAAGTGCTAGTACACCTATCTTTCATATCCTAAAGTTGATAGTGCCAAATGCAACAGTCCAGTCCATCCATGTATATAGAAGAAAGAGAGCAAGCTCGCATCTAACTACAGTCGGACCTAGGGTCTTCATGTAGGATGCTAGAGTGAACACAATGGAATGCCTGACTCATGATTATATCCATCTTTAGTAGACTAGTCTAAGCATTATCAATCCAATCTACATGTAATTCAAATCAGTTCATCTCACATCTCACCTCTCTTTTTCAAAACTGTTGCCTCAGATATTCGAACTCAGGAAGAATTCGCATTTGACTCTCTTAACAGGTATATATTTATGCAAACTGTTAATCAGCAATTAAAATAATACATCCTATTTATTAGAAAGAAATAATCTTTATTTAATATTCTCTCACATGCTTATCAAACGATAATGTGGGTGTGTGCATGTATAAAATATTGGTCATAAAATGAAATGTAAATGCTGGATTGAATGTAAATGTGGGATCGACAAAACTACAAAGATCTTTTCAATTAACAAAACTTCATAATATTTATTTACAAAAAAAAAAAAAAAATAAGATATATTCAAACATAAAATAAATTCTCAATTAATTTAGAAAAGAAAAATTTCAATAAACAAAAATATTTACAAATGCCCATAAATTACTTGGATATATCCCTATGTACTTACAGTTTTTATATCTATGATGAGTATCTATCATTTCTTTATTTAAACAATTTAAAACAAATCACCATTACATCCCATGATAGACACCTATACCATAGACATCTATATATCCAAGATAATAAAAAAAATTATTAATTAAAAGTGAGATTGCTAACTCAATGTAAATTTAAAGGCAACCTCAGATGTAGTATGCAATATCTAGTGTGGAAAAAGTATAATAATAAAACAACACAGAATATGATAGAAAAAAATTATAAAGAATATTATTTTAAAAGTGTTAATCATTTACTCATTATATCTTAAGAATACTACTAGTATCACATATATAATAAATAGTCATGTCATGTTGTAGCATGGTTTATTTCAGTGGCTTTAAAAAAAGAGAAAACTCTTACTGTTAAGTATTCTAGTGAAGCACTTAATTTTATGTGCATAGTTGATAACTAAATCTCTTGGTAGAAAATAAATCTCCTAGATTTTACTAAAAACAAAATGAAAATAGACTTTTCAACCTCCCCCCTCCCTTACTCTCTTGATATTTTCTTATGTTGAACTGTACCCTGTTAACCCTTTTGCCGCCTCTTACGAAGCTCCTTGTCGACATCTGACATCACTCTAACTCTGCCAGTTCTTATGCTAAAATATTCCTTTGACAGGTATTGAATAGGTTTTTAAAAATTCTGTAAGATGGTGCCCTCTTCCGAATTATTTTACAAGTAAAAAATAAAAAAAACGCATTTAAACCTAAACAAAGAAAGAACATTAGTTGTGATTGGTTCTTAGCATGCTCTCAGCCGAAAAAGACATTCTGATTGGCTGGAAAGAACAAAGAAACCGCCTGATCAAAGAAAATAAAGAAAAACGCTGAGATTTTCATTTTGAATATGATTTAAAGTATTATAAAAGAATATTTTGAGAAATTACAAATTATTTTCAGAGAGAATACTAAAAAAACAAAATTATTTTCGAAAAATATTGAAGATTTTAGTAAAAATATTTAAGATTTAGTAAAAAAAAATATTTACTTTTCTATAACGTAAAAGTCGACCTTTTTGTTTATATTATAGCTTTTATGTTGCCGAAATTGAATATTTTAGAATAAATAAATAGCAATTTATTTTTGAAAGAACTTTCGTTCTCTTCATAACCTGAAAAATTAGTAATATACTTTTTATAAACGTATCTGAGTTGAATTTAATATTATAGGTGAATATGTTTTAACAATAGGCTTTGTCTTCAGTTTGTGAGTTGGCCAATTAAAAGATTTGATTTTTACCTCATACAACCAATAATATAATTAGCAGTTTAAGGGTTAAATTAGAAATAGCACTTCCCCAAATATAAAATCGAGATAATAAAAAAAATAAAAATACAGATTTATGCAATAAAAAAGAAAACATAATTTTACAATCTTTTAAGAATCAATATGTTAAAGCATGATTATTTTTCAAAGTCCTCTTTACATAAAGTTCTTATGGTTTATGCATTTTTATTATAGATGTTGAAAAACTCCTGATTAAATTTATATAGCACATCCTGAATTTATTTAAGTTGGCAGTAGGTAGTTTTATGTTACTCCTCACATAGATTTTTATCTTGTGTGGATCCAAATTCTCAGGCTCTTAAATTGTAGACAGTTAAATATTAATACCCATATGGCCATGGTGGATAAAAGAAAATGCTCCATCCCAATGACAATTAAGCCTTCTAGCCAATGTATCTCATATTTTAATTTTATATATATATATATATGCGGTTTTCATTTAATAAGAATATATTTACAGAGTACAGCTATCTATCGTTTGTAATATTGACTATTCAAATTTTAAATTAAATCAACTGTTCTGATTTTTTTTTACTTTCTTTTAAACAAAAATCATAATACTTTTTTTTTAAAAATTTAAATTGATAAATTATTTTAACATATCTGCTTAATAAATTAGAATAAGAATGTTCTAATTCACTTTCTTTACTCCTTTTCTGACTGGAAAATTAGCTAGGAAAACAGTGACATTTGTTGAAATAATATTTTAAAAAAGATGTCCATTTTGCAGAAAAAAAATTAAAATAAATCTTGACCTTTTCAAATCAAACACTAAACAAGAAGACCAAAAGATTTTTAATTATTTCCTTTTTATATTGGCCCTATTCCTATTGTTTAAAAACTAGCATTTCAAGCATTGCATCTTTTAGAATTTTTTTATATTGATACATAAAAAATAAAAAAAATAAAAAATTATAAAATAAATTTAAAATATATTATTATTCTCTCTTATATTCAGATATTACACTACTTGATTTTTTTTATTTAAGTCATTGTCTATTTAACACAATACAATACAATTATCAACATATATATATAAATTAGTATGATTTTTTTATCAAAGTTGATATTTTCTTAGTAATAAAATTTTATTACTAATATATATGTGTGTCTCTTACTGTAAATTACCCATCATTCCCAGTACTTAATATGTAAACAGAGCAAAACTCTCCATACAGTATTACCACCTGTGCTAAACAGAGTAATCAATAGATGCCAGAAGGCTTGTGCATAAAATCCCTATCTAATGCCTACTCATCCAATATCCCCAGACTAGTTTCTGGCTTGTGGCCTTCATCAGTGAGGAGCTTTGGATCTGAGAGCACTGCATCTAGATCTTAGGATCTAATGCAACCCTCTTGCAACCACCTTTTATCTCTACTTAACTACAAAACTATGAGAATGAAATTGAAAACACAAAACATATTTTCAACCTAAGCTCAATAGCTTATATAGTCATATGGGTCTGAACTCAGTTCAGCACCCATACATTTTGGTGTCTTTGGCTCTTTTACAGCCATAGCCACCACTATGCTATTAGGCAGGATTGGTGTTAAACCATTAAGCATCACATGATCACATTTCCTATACTAGCACATTAATTGTTGATAAACAGAGCAAAACTCTCCATACAGTATTGCCATCTGTGCTAAACAGAGTAATCAATAGATGCCAGAAGGCTTGTGCATAAAATCCCTAACTAATGCCTACTCATCCAATATCCCCAGACTAGTTTCTGGCTTGTGGCTTTCGTTAGTGAGGAGCTTTGGATCTGAGAGCACTGCATCTAGATCTTATGATCTAATGCAACCCTCTAGCAACCACCTTTTATTTCTACTTAACTACAAAACTATGAGATTGAAATTGAAAACACAAAAAATATTTTCAACCTAAGCTCAATAGCTATATATATATATATATATATATATATATATATATATATATATATATATATATATATATATATATATATATATATATATATATATATATATATATATATAATATTCTAAATCGATGTCTGTATTTTTTCAAAGCAATATACATAATCTTATAATTAAATATTGGTGAATACAGTAATCAAATTTTTTTAAAAAAACACACAATATAATCATCACTTAGGAGCACTTTTGACTATCCTCATAGTCTTTGAGAGGTCAATCTTTTCATAATTCCATGATCTTAACATTTGCCTAGTGCCTATTGATCAAGTCTTGCCTGTATTTATATATTAGCATAGCTTTCTTTATTTTCGTTTTATTGTTATTTTTTTCAGTTTGCAATATTTTTACATTATTATAATTGAAATTAAAACCACATATACATGATTTATTATGACCACTGGGTCTGCCTATATTTGCCCAAATATGTAATTTTGTAATTTCTACATATGAAGAAAGTATTTTGAAAAAGTAACTTTATCAAAAAAATATTACTTTATATTATCAGTATGTCAATGATGTTTTTGTATGTAGCAAGCGAAATACAATTAAAGATTTGTTTAAAAAATTAAATAATATAAATGGCTTAAAATGGATTAAAACAAATGAAAATTTAATGTGCATTCAGTTTTTCAATCTTAAGATAACTAGAAATATAAGTAAATTGGAATACTATATGACTATTGAACTAATAGCAAAAAGAGGCTATATACCATATAAATCAAAAGTGCCAATGTCACATAAAATGGCAAGTGTGAAGTCTTTTTTATTCAGAAATGATAATTTTTATAAATATTCATCTGATAAATGCAAAAATATTGAAATGTAATCTAATGAATTATTAAATGTTGTTTATAATTACAATCATATTTATTAAAAATTTCAATATGAGATATAAACATAAAAAATATAAATAATAATATTGATTCTTCTATTAATAAAATTTGGATATGAATACCATATATTTTGGATCAGCAAGCAAATTTAATACGGAAGATTTGTAGTGGTATATGTGACAATACATTTTTATGCACTTCCTACATTAAATAAATTGATAAATAAGACTAAAGTAAAATCTCATTTACAAGTAAAAATTGTATCATTTATAAATGGATATGTAGGTGTAGTAGTGGATACATAGGGGAATCGAGGTGTACAATGGAGAAAAAAATGAAAGAACAATTATTGTTATTAAAAAGAGTCCAAAATACAAAACAAAATTGCATAGATAATAATAACATATCAGGTTTCATTTTTTACGACCATAATAAATCACATATATATGGTTTTAATTTCAATTATAATAATGTAAAAAAAGCAATCTGAAAGAAATAACAATAAAAGGAAAATAAAGGAAGCTATGCTAATATATAAATACATGCAATACTTAATTAACAGGCAGTCAGCAATCATTAAGGTTATGGAATTATGGAAAGGTTGACCTTTCAAATAACTAGTTGATAAAAACTATGAGGATAATCGAAAACACTCCTAGGTGATGATTATATTTTGTCTTTTTCAATATCGAGAGAGAAGTTTAAAATTCCTAATAGTTTACTGTATTCACTAATATTTAACTATAAGATTATATATATATATATATATATATATATATATATATATATATAATATTATATTTACATGATGAAATTCTATATATATATATATATATATATATATTAGAATTTCATCATGTAAAGAATTGCATTATTTCCTCCAGTTTCATTATATAATGCTTCAAGATAATTTTAATTCACATTAGAGTCTTCTCAAAAGATCACATCATATCAAACATCCATGGTTAGACTTCAATTTTACTACAAAATTTTATATATAATATTTTAAAAAAACTGCTTGCTAAAGATACAAAATGAGAGAGAGAGAGAGCTCAATTTTAACACAGGCATTTTATATGATTTCTCCAATGATGAAATATTGATGACACCAACTTAGATATTGTATCTATTACCCCAAAGTGATTTTAAAACTTACTATTAAAGAAGTCACCATTTTACCTAATAAACACTTTTTTCAAATCCTTGTACAAAATGTTTTATTTTAAATTTTTAAAATAAATATTTTAAACTAATATGTTGACTCATTGTATTTACACTTTTTTTTTTTAAAAAAAGCTTAAAATTAATTAAAAAATGAACACTTTTTATATAAAATAATATTATTTTTAAATACATGCAATCTAAAATCATTTTCACTGTACAAACAAAATGCAGGTACATTCGCATAAACACACAGTATAATAGTTTTCTTTTTTCCCTCTTTATATATAGATTGCTGAAACCATGTAGTAACATAAGATATGCATAAATAAAATAATAAATTGAATCTATTGATATGTATTTCAATTTATACAATCTTCCTATTACAAAATATTATCTTAATGGCAACATAAATCTTATTTCTTACATATAAAAAAATTAAAATTATTAAAAAAAATCACAAACAGCATTATTAATATTTTCCTGAAGGTTTGTGATGATGGTATTCTAGCTGTGTTTTTATATTGGACTATTTCCATCATCTAATATGTGTGTTGAATGTCTTTAGAAAAATTTAACTTTATTTAAATATCCCAAATACATTCAACTGTTAGCAATATCACAGCAAACATCACAGGAAACAGGTTAGTATATGCACCAACTATTAGTAATATATATGCATATACTAACCTGTTTGCTGTGATAGTAGTAACAGTTGGTGCATATATTAATCTGTTTGCTGTGATATTACTAACAGTTGGTGCATATACTAACCTGTTTGTTGTGGCATTACTAATATTTGGATATATTTGAAACATTTAAATAAATTTAATCTTTTCTAAAGACATTCAACACACATATTAGATGATGGAAATAGTCCAACATAAAAATATAGCATTATTAATACATTGTACAGGCTTACACTTGCTTTTATATATGTAATATATAAGGGATTCAAACTCAGACTTTCACATCACCCTCAACTCTCTGTGCCATCTCATATTGCTAACCCATCTGATCACACACATTGTTGAAAAGATAATCACCAATTTGCATATTTTCTGCTAAACCAGCATTCATCAGTTGATTGGGATTAATCAGTGCTCAGCTTTATATTAAGATGGCCAATCTTGGTACTTTAATGGACAGGCTTCAAACTACTGAAACCAACAACTCTTCTGCCTTTTATTTCATTGAAAATCTGGTGATGGAATGTTCAAAACCCACGTTATTTCCAAAGATGTCATCCTATCCATGTTGATGTTTAGTCATTCTGACTTCTCATGTACCAAAGAATAATCCATTTATACATACATGGGCTTTGAATGTTCCATCACCAGAATTTCAATGAAATGGAAGGCTGAAGAGTTGTGGGTTTGAGTAGTTTAAAGCCTGTCCATTAAAGTATGAAGATTGGCTATCTTAATATAAAGCTGAGTACTGATTGTATATATATGGGGAGATGGTAATCTGGACCAGCTGATGGGTGCTGGTTTTGCATGAAATATATATATATATATATTAGTGATTATTTATCTTTTCAACATGTGTGTGATCAGGTGCGGCAGCAATATGAGATGGGACAGAGAGTTGAGAGTTGTATGAATGTCTAAGTTCGAATCCCACACATAAAACATCATTATTGTAAATTCTGTTTTATTTTCAATAATCCTGTATTAATAATATACAACACTTGATAGTTTTAAAACAGCTGACATCAGATAAATCAAACGGGGAAAAAATCCGTTTTTTTTAATATTAAAAAACAAAACATAATAATTCCAGGGTTGGACCTAACAAAAAAGATACAATATGTATTAATTCTACTATTCTCATAGAGAAATGATGAATTCATATTATTTCCAGGAATCATAATATTATTTCATGAAGCTTTCGTGTAATAAAAATATAATAGTTAAATATCTGACATTTCTGTATAATAACAAGTACTTTCCTCATAGCTTCTTTTTCAGATCGTAAGAATGTTTGTGGAGAGATTTAAAATAATTATTTTTTTTGCTTTTATTATTTTCTCCTCATTCTCAAATTCTATTGGTTGAGAAGATTTAAAAATTAGTTTATCCTCCAACAGCTTTTTCCGAATATATTTTTTTTTAATTCACACTATTCATTTATGATATAAGGCCTTTTAAAAATCAATATAGGTTCCGTTAGCAGTCTCTGGTCATATTGTTCAATTTTCCCCAAATGTATGTTTGTTTGTTTTTTAAAACTTGATGTCATGATTAATTAATTTAATGTGTGAATAAATGACTGATGAATTATATTTTTTTCTTTAACTGAAAAAATAACTTCATCCTTTCTTATGTTTATTCTACAATTGGTCTGTCTAATATATAAATGTAAACAAACTCCATGTGGAATTTTATATATATCATGAGACTCAGAAAAAATTTTATCTTTAGGATGTAAAAATTCTTTATTAATGTTTTTTAATATAGTATAAATTGTGTGGATATTATTTTTCTTTAAAAGATTAGCAATTTTATCAGTCACTCCTTTTATATAAGGTAGAACAGTTTTCAAATATCAAAATATGCTTGTTTATATAATCATAACAACGATTTTGATACTTCAAAAAATTAAGACTGTTCTGCTATATATAAAGAGCAGAACTGATAAAATCGGTAATGTTTTAAAGAAAAAATTATATCCACATAATTTATACTACATTTAAAAATTATAATGAAGAATTTCCATGCCTAAAGATAGAAGTTGTTTGACGTCTCATGGTGTATATGAAATTCCAAGTGGAGTTTGTTTACATACATACATTGGACAGATCAATTATAAAATAAACGTAAAAAAGGAAGAAGACATTTTGACAGTTAGAGAAAAACCTAATTCATAAGTTATGTATTCACACATTAAATAAACTAACCATGATATTAATTTTAATAAAATACGTATTCTGGCAAAAACTGAATAATATGACTACAGATTGCTAAGAAAATGTTATACCAATTTTTAAATGGCCTAAGAGCATAAATAAAAATTGTGAATTAAAGAAAATTAACAATGTTTGGAAAAAGATATTGGAGGATAAATATTTTAAAGCTTCTTAAGCTATAGAATTTGAGAATGAGGAGAAAATAATAAAAAAAAAATAATGATTTTATATCTCACCAAACATCTTTTTGTGATTTGAGAAAGAAGTAGCTCTGAGGTAAATATTTGTTATTATACTGAATTGTCAGCTATTTGCTATTTATTACATAGAAGTTTTCAAAAATAATACTATGACTATATATATATATATATATATATATAAAATGAATAGAAATCAGAAGATAATATCCATCAAACAGAGATATCATGTAACATTTGATGTTATCAAGAAATTATTAATTATTACTAATTGATGTTTTTGAAGCTAAGCAAGTTTTTTTTTTTATAAACCTATAATGCCACCTAATGAAGAGCTATTATAGGTTTATGAGAAAAACATGCTTAGTATCAAAAACTGTCATTTAATAGTAATTGATAATTTTTTCAGAACGTCAAAAATTAATGTTTATCTCTATTACATTGATATCATCTTCTCATTTTTGTTTATTATTATAATATAAATCCATAAAAACATTTAATTATATATATATATATATATTATTTTTTCCTAATGCTAATTCAATGCAGCATAAAAAATATAAATTTAACAACGATTTATAATATTTAGTATGATAATTATAAAATTAGAAGAGAATTTGATTATGTGATTGGTTTATATAAAATGACATAAGGTTAACATAGACCAACATTATTCAAAAAAAAATATTAAATTAATTGATACAGTGATAAAAAATTTAAATTTTCATGACATGTGTTATTGAATTTTGTTTAATTAAACTAAATATATAAGATAATAATTAATTATAAAAGTTAAAAGTATTGCATAAATATAGAAAATGTAATATACTAATAATAATAAAATTAAAGAGTTCATTTTTTTAATTGAATTTTGTTTAATTAAACTAAATATATAAGATAATAATTAATTATAAAAGTTAAAAGTATTGCATAAATATAGAAAATGTAATACTAATAATAATAAAATTAAAGAGTTCATTTTTTTAACAAAACCATCATTGTAGCAACAGCACAAAATGTCATATATATATATGAAAAACAAGTTAAAAACTTGCTAACGCTTGTATTTATGTCAACAGATGGCGTTCTACCAAAAACACCATCAAGCGTTTGTTTACATAAACGTCAGAGCATGCATTCACTATCTCTAACTTTAATTCCACTTTCAGATCATGATTTCAAGCTATTTTCTATCGTCAATGAAAAACAGGAATTTTAGAAACTAGATTTAAACACAAACTCTGAGCATTTATGAAACAGTTTCTATTCAGCTTGCAAGCGTGAATCTTTTAGACACATAATGTCTTCAAACTCAGCATAGCAAACCAGATAGCTACATGGGTCTAATCTCAGTTCAGCATCACCACATAGTAGAAGCCTCTGCAATATATATCATTGCTAGAAAGACTTCAAAGATACATTTAACTTGTTTTTAATTTGTTCTTTGTTTTTCATAAATGTACCTTTGAGGTCTTTCTAGCAATAATATATATTGCAGAGGCTTCTACTATGTGGTGATGCTGAACTGATATCAGACCCATGTAGCTATCTGTCTTGCTATGCTGAGTTTGAAGACATTACGTGTCTAAAAGATTCACATTTGCAAGTTGAATAGAAACTGTTTCATAAATGCTCAGAGTTTGTGTTTAGATCTAGTTTCTAAAATTCCTATCTTTCACTGACGATAGCAAATAGCTTGAAATCATGATCTGAAAGTGGAATTAAAGTTAGAGATAGTGAATGCATGCTCTGATGTTTATGTAAACAAACGCTTGATGGTGTTTTTGGTAGAACACCATCTGTTGACATAAATACAAGCGTTAGAAAGTTTTTAACTTGTTTTTTGTTTTTCATAAATGTACCTTTGAGGTTTTTCTAGCAATGATATATATTGCAGAGGCTTCTACTATGTGGTGATGTTGAACTGAGATCAGACCCATGTAGCTATCTGGCTTGCTATGCTGAGTTTGAAGACATTACGTGTCTAAAAGATTCACGCTTGCAAGCTGAATAGAAACGGTTTCATAAATCCTCAGAGTTTGTGTTTAGATCTAGTTTCTAAAATTTCGGTCTTTCACTGACAATAGAAAATAGCTTGAAATCATGATCTGAAAGTGGAATTAAAGTTAGAGATAGTGAATGCATGCTCTGATGTTTATGTAAACAAAGGCTTGACGGTGTTTTGGGTAGAACGCCATCTGTTGACATATATATATATATATATATATAAAATTACCCCAAATCCAAAACTCAACTAGACTATCCAACAAAATAAAATAAAATCAGAACTAATGGTTTCACTGACAATCAGACTTCTCAAGTGTAAAGAACTACAAAACAAGACCATAATTGTATTAAACATGACCCACAATTCCATTTACTTCCCATTGACCCTTAATGTTAAAAGCACTTTTAAATAAGTTAATTGCTTCAGAATAATACATTTTCAATAATAAAGATTCTTTCTTTTTTGATTTCATTTTTCTCAAAGCTGACAACCTTAGCTTCATCAAAATTAATAGTGTCACCTGTATCTTTTTCATGGACTTAGAAAGCAGAACTAAGATATTTATTTTTAACTCTACTGTTATGTACCTTTATTCTTTTATTTAAGCTCAAACTACTCTGATCTATGTAAACTTTCTTACAAAAACAAGGATAATATACACTACATCAGGAATAGTCTTTCTATCAAAAATATTTGACAGGAAAACTATTCCTGGTATAGTGTACATTATCTCTAATTTATATAATAAGGTATTTAATAATACAAAGGAAAAATTTTGATAGGAAGATTATTCCTGGTGTAGTGTATATTATCTCTTGTTTTGTAAGAATGTTTATATAGATCAGAGTAGTTTGAGCTTAAATGAAAAAATAAGAGGTACATAAGAATAGGTTTGGAAATAAATATCTTAGTCCTGCTTTCTATGGCTGTGAAAAAGATACAGGCCACACTATTGATTTTGATTAAGCTAAGATTGACTTCTTTTGGAGAAATGAAATAAAAAGACTTCAAGAATTTTTATTATTGAAAATATATTATTCTGAAGCAACTTACTTATTCAAAAGTTATTTTAATATTAAGGGTGGATGGGAAATAAATGGAATTGTGACTTATGTTTAATACAAATATGGTATCATTTTGTAGTTCTTTACACTTGAGAAGTCTGCTTGTAGCAGTGAAGCTATTGTTTGTGTTTTGATTTTATTTTCTTGGCTAATCGGATTGAGTTTTGGATTTGGGGAGATTTTAATTATTTATTGACTAGTTTAGCTTTATGCTTGTAATATATATATATATATATATATATATATATATATATATATATATATATATATATATATATATATATATATATATATATATATATATATATATATATATATATATATATATAATGTTTTCATGGATGTATGATATAGATAAATGATTTTTTTGGGTAAAATTGTGTGTTATTTTCTATTATATACTGATATTTCAATGAATTAGCATCTGCCACTGTCAAGGTAAACTCTTGAAAGAAAATTTGTTTGATCTCAGACTGTCTTCTAATATTGACATTAAATTAATGGTGGTAAAACTAAGAGAAAGATACATTTTGATCAATCTTATATTCTGAATACTAAACTATTTAAAACTGATTCTCGTGCTTCATCTTGGACTCAGTTGTATTACAGACTGAGATTGAACAAATTTTCTTTCAAGAGTTTACCTTGACAATGCTGCATGCTAATTCATTGAAATATCAATATATAATAGAAAATAACACATGGTTTTAACCAAAAAAATCATATATATATATATATGGTATCATTTTGTAGTTCTTTACACTTGAGAAGTCTGCTTGTAGCAGTGAAGCTATTGTTTGTGTTTTGATTTTATTTTCTTGGCTAATCTGATTGAGTTTTGGATTTGGGGAGATTTTAATTATTTATTGACTAGTTTAGCTTTATGCTTGTAATATATATATATATATATATTTAATTATTTATTGACTAGTTTAGCTTTATGCTTGTAATATATATATATATATATATTATAACAAAAATGTCCTGTAATTTCTGTTTTTTAATTAAAATTAAAATTTGGGTATAAGAATAATCAGTTGATACTCATGATGAGAATTAAAAGAATTATTAGAAGAGTAAATGATGGTAAAAAGATAATGTGATAACCTTGAGATTGACATGTAATTGTATAGCTTAACTATGTAAGAAGAGTTCATTACATTTTTATTAGATTTACTATTGTTAGTTTTGTTAAGGAGTTGGTGTTTTCAGAACTTTGGTCTAATTTAAAGTTTTATCTTGGCTATTTTACAATCTGATGTGACACCAAATGAATTTTCTAGCTATTACTGAGAAATGGTATGAACATGTGTCAAAGTATTATTGGATATTGGGAGAATAATTAATATTAAATCAGTTTATATGCTGAGAATTATAATAATTATATATGAGGAATACCAAAAAGTAACCAGAATTTTATAATAAAAATTGTTTATTTAGTTTTAAGTATTATAAATTTAATCATTTTCAAATTACTGTCCATTTGAAGCAATACACCAGTGTAATCATATTTTTTATTTTTCAAAGTAGTCTAGAAATATTTACAAATTGATGCCTTTTAATACCTGTTTCCTTTTTACCACCATTCTGCAAAAAAGAGATATTTTTTTCATTTGAGAAAATAAAAATACCCACAGAATGTGAGATTCAGTTAATATATATGATAGAAAAGTGATGTTATGTTGAATTTAATTTTAAAAATGTTTTCTAACTCAATACTTTGTGTGCTGATGCTTTTTTATGGTGAAGTTTGCAATAATTATCTTGTAACAAAATGGAATGTTGACATTCAACAGCCATCACATAAACATTTCAAAACTAACAGATAAAATGTCTGACCATTATAGACTAATTCTGATAGAAAACTGACATTTGCAACAAAAAATTGATATTGGATTTCAGTAATTATACATTTTGGGGATGTGGTGAATTTGACTCTTCCATTAAATCACCCAGAAACTTGTATTCTTTCAAGGTCAGTCTGCTTGTAATCTGTTTCAAGCATTACAACTATTTATCTTTCCACATTCTATAACATCAAACAGATTTTCACTTTGTTCCAACTTTTCATCTACTGCAAAAATAGACAAATATCTAAAATACTTTATAATAAAATATGCTATGTTGGTCCACAATTTTATGCAATGATGTCATTTGACAGATTGATGCAGAAAAGTCTCCACAAAAAGTATGATGCAGCAGCAACATGTGCATACCAAAGAAATATCCTCTTTCTTTTATATATAAATTTATAACAGTATGGAATTCTTCAACTACATGTATTAAGTTATTTGGCTGTGAATGTTGCCAAATCTCTTATGTAGCAAATTCCATCAAATGTGTGTGATACGGAGTATATCCCTATTTTTAAAATAGGTATTGATCTGACATTGTAGAGTAAAAACTACCAGCCAAGAATGTTTCTAACATGTCATCTACAAAATAAAGTATGAGGTAATCAGATAAAGAATTATACAACAATAACGAAAAAAACAGAAATATAAAATGTATGCTTTAATATAAAAATTCCAATAATATTAAAATGTATTGGTGTGTGCAGATATATTTTAAAAAGTTGAGGATACTAATTTTTATTTTAGACTATAATATTAAAATAAATTTTCCTGCTTATATTTTATATCATGCATTTTATTTTATATCGTGCATATTTTATCATTGAGTGCAAATTATTGCATGTATATTTGTTAATATTTATAGTAATATTTTAATCTATGAAAATAAAAATAAAAAATAAAATCTAATTACAGTTTTTTTGTCATGATGGTTGCTTTAGGTCATGAAAATAGATTAGATGTTTAACTTTAGAGAGAATAGATAATATCTAAATACGAAAAGTGATCTAATTTTATATACACTATGATAAATAACAATAATTTCCATTTATTAATATATATATATATATATATATATATATATTAATAAATGGAAATTATTGTTATTTATGGATAACTTAATGCACATATTTATCTTGTCACTTTATTGATTTATAATAACAATTGATTTAATAAAATAACATAAAATATAAAGTAATACACTGTACAGGCTTACACCTGCACATATAGATTTATATGTAATATATAAGCGATTCGAACTCAGACTTTCATACAACCTTCAATTCTCCAAGCCATTTCGTATTGCTGACCCACTTGATCACACATATGTTGAAAAAATAATCACCAATATACGTCTTTCATGTTAAACCAGCACTCGTCAGTTGGTCCAGATTATCATCTCCATACATATATACAATAAGTGCTCAGCTTTATATTAAGATAGCCAATCTGTATACTTTAATGGACAGGCTTCAAAATACTTCAACTCACAACACTTCAGCCTTCCATTTCATTGAAAATCTGATGATGGAATGTTCAAAGCCCTCATTAGTGGTAAGATTGTCATCCTACCCAAATTGATATTAGTCATTTTGATCCCTCATGTACAGGAGAATAATCCATATTACATACACATGTGAGGTATGGGCAGACCTTTAACACACTTTGTATCAATATGTAAATTAATACACTGTACAGGCTTACATCTGTACATATAGATATATATGTAATATATAAGGGATTTGAACTCAGACTGTCATACAACTCTAACTCTCCAAGCCATCTCATATTGCTGACTCACCCAATCACACACATAAATCACCAATATACATATTTTGTGTTAATCCAGCACTTGTCAGTTGGTCCAGATTATCATCTCCATACATATATACAATCAGTGCTCAGCTTTATATTAAGATAGCAAATCTTTATACTTTAATGACAGGCTTCAAAATACTTCCAACTCACAAATCTTCACCCTTTCATTTCATTGAAAATCTGATGGTAGAATGTTAAAAGCCCTTGTTGGCTTTAAACATTTCGTCATCAGATTTTCAATGAAATAGAAGACTGAAGAGTTGTGAGTTAAAGTATTTTGAAGCCTGTCCATTAAAGTGTAAAGATTTGCTATCTTAATATAAAGCTGAGCACTGATTGTATATATGTGTGGAGATGGTAATCTGGACCAACTGACAAGTCCTGGTTTAACACTAAATACGTACATTGTAATTATTTATTTTTTCAACATGTGTGTGATCGGGTGGGTCAGCAATATGAGATGGCTTGGAGAGTTGAGAGTTGTATGACAGTCTGAGTTCGAATCCCTTATATATTACATATATAGTTGTATGAGTCTGAGTTCGAATCCCTTATATATTACATATATATCTATATGTGCAGATGTAAGCCTGTACAGTATGTTAATTTACATATTGATACAAAGTATGTTAAAGGTCTGCCCATCCCTCACATATGTATGTAAAATGGATTATTCTCCTGTACATGAGAGGTTAGAATGACTAACATCAACATGGTAGGATGATAACCTTGGCACTAATGAGGGTTTTGAACATTCCATCATCACATTTTCAATGAATGGAAGGCTGGAGAGTTGTGAGTTGAAGTATTATGAAGGCTGTCCATTAAAGTGTAAAGATTTGCTATCTTAATATTAAGCTGAGCACTGACTGTATATATGTGTGGAGGTGATAATCTGGACCAACTGACAAGTGCTGATTTAACATGAAATACATATATTGGTGATTATTTATTTTTTCAACATGTGTGTTATCAGGTGGGTCAGCAATATGAGATGGCTTGGAGAGTTGAGGGTTGTATGAAAGTTTGAGTTTGAATCCCTTATATATTACATATGTATCTATACATGCAAGTGTAAGCCTGTACAGTGTATTAATTTACATATTGATATAAAGTGCATTAAAGTCTGCCCATTCCTCACATATGCATGTTAAATGGATTATTATCCTGTACATGAGGAGTTAGAATGACTAACATCAACAAGGTTAGATGACAACCCTGGCACTAATGAGGGCTTTCAACATTCCATCTTCAGATTTTCAATTAAATTGATGGCTGAAGTGTTGTGAGTTGAAGTAGTTTCAAGCCTGTCCATTAAAATGTAAACATTTGCTATCTTAATATAAAGCTGAGCACTGATTGTATATATGTGTGAAAATGGTAATCTGGACCTGTTGAGGGTTGGTTTAGCATGAAATATGTATATTGGTGATTATTTATCTTTTCAACATGTGTGTGATCAGGTGGTCAGCAATATGAGATGGTTTGGAGAGTTGAGGGTTGTGTGAAAGTCTGTATTCGAATCCCTTATATATTAAAAAAAATATGTATTCTTAGTTTGTATTTTTATTCATTCATATATATTTTTTAAATGGATGTGACTGAATTTGATCAAAGCAATAGAAAGAAATCCATATAAGCTTATGCTTATTATTGTGCAATAAATAGAATAACAAAATTAATTTAGGAATATGATTCTAAAGTCAGCAGTTTTGCAATGTGGTGATGTCATGTGATATGATATGGCTGCCTCTTTATCGAAGTCAGGAATCTCTACCCACTATGCCCAGAAAAACCTGTTATCCACCTTATTTTCTCTTTCCATTCCATCATAAATTTTTCCTATATTCTTCTCTATCAAATTTCATCTTATTTCCACCACATTTATGAATATATTTCTGTGTTGCTAATGATTCTGTCTAAACCTTAAACAGTAGACTATTTTTCTTGCTACTACTTTAAATTAACTTACTTCAAATATTCCGTTTATTTTTTTATATGTTTAGATTCTTTTTACTTTTCATATTAGTTCTCCAACTTTTCAACTCTCTATTTTCATTAATGCATCTATTCTTTTATCTCATTCCACTACAACACACAACAATACTCCTAACACAATCATTCCACTTTTTGTACAAGTACACTGACATAAAGTCCTTAACTAAATCTTCTGCATACAATACTACCTTTCTTACCAATCTTTTTTCCAGTATTTTTCTCATAATCCAATTAAATACTGTTTTGGCTATTTTCTTACTAACCAAAAATTTTGTTGATGTATCCACTAGTGGTGGTGTCTATAGTAGGATAGAATAAGAAACCCATAAAACATATAAGGTGTTATAATATATATATATATATATGTGTGTGTGTGTGTGTGTGTGTGTGTGAAAATAAAGTTACTGTTAACACTAACTGAAATAATCATACAAATATATAGACCATTATACAATTACAAATATCCAGTAAAAACTTTATTATTATAAATAGTTTTAATAGTCAATTAATGTAATATATCATATTTTACTTGGTAAGTTTAGACTTGGAAAATAAATTTATTTAGATATTCTATAAATATAATAAGATGATGATTTTTATTCATTGTCAAGTAATGCTTACAACAAAAATTTGTGGGTGGATAACAAATTGGTAAAATAAACCTATTTCATCTATGAAAAATGTTTAATCATGTTTAGAAAACATGATAATAGGTTATAACTCCCCCCTTCTTTTGAAATTATGATAAATTTTTGCATTCTATATAAAACCAAATGATAACTCTTAATAAGATTCTATTAGGTTTATGGTATAATAATGCATGGCTTCAATAAATAGAAGCATATATTTTCATTATTTTAATCATTACAAGCTTATGCTTTATATATATATATATATATATATATATATATATATATATATATATATATATATATATATATATATATATATATATATATTCAACTCATAATCTTATTCTAAGAATTGAGGGTGTACAAGATATTACCCTAAGCTTCAAGTAAGTATATTTCTAAGCATGGGCTGAATCCCATCTCAAGTGCCAATCTTATCCATTAATAAGAATTATACCCCTCAAAAACAAAATAAAAGGTGCTAGTAGACACTCTTCGCATATCTTATCCAGACTAGCTCAATCTCAAAGTATGGAGAACAATGTCTATCAGAAGAACAAAAAAGGTGATCTTACAAAGAGATGTCATATATATATATATGTATGTGTGTGTATTATAATTTCTATCTGCCTCAAATCTTATTATGATTTCCAGAAGATATCAAAATCCCAGAATGCAAATAATACACAAGTTATAATCAAATTTTAAGATTTATTAACACACGTATACATATCTCAATATCTTAAGCATACAACTCATTTATTCCGATACACATACATATAAGATTCATATACATATTAATGAAAGAGTGCAATTACATGTCAAAGTTGTTTATTAAATGATTTAAAAAATTATTTATTACTTTCTTTAAATTGGAATAACACATCTTTCTTAATCTATTACTAAATGTTCATTGAATATATATTGAAAAAAGGTTGTTACCTCTGTTAAGAGTGAATGTTCACATGGTCAAGGCTAATAATCTGTAAGCTTACACTCTTAAAAGAATGCTGGTTTTAGCGAGAGTCATTGATCTGAACAATGATAACAGGCTCCAAAATATTCTACACAAAATAATCCATCCTAGAGGTTAAGTAGATGATTTTTAACTTGCTTGTGAGAGGTCTACCTGTTTGGAGTTCATGGCCATTATATTTGATTAAATAAACAACAAATCTCCATAAATAAAGTTTAGGTGAGTTCCACAATAGCTTGTCACTGAGCCATCCTAATGATATGGTACAATTATATTTATTCCTGCATTTCGATGGAGTACTCTAATAAATTTTCATTAATCGATAATAATGTTAATATGTTTTTTCCCCGCTTCTTTATTACCTGTATCTATTTTTTTTAATTTTAATCACCCATTAAATCACTGAGAAAAAAATATAGTTCTTTCATTTAATGCTCTTTAACCCCACTTTTCTATCTGTTCATACACGGATGACCAGATCTCAAGAATTATTTTAGCTTCCCTTGTTCTAAAATACTAACTTGACCAGTTCCAAGAATTTTGGTGGACAGAGTCATTAACTTAAACTGCCCACAGTGCAACTTTCAATTGTTTTTATTACTCTCCAGCTTTATATGTTTAATGGGTTTTCATTAATAAACATGTGCTACTATTGACATTATTTAAATCTATAGCTTACCATAATAATAAACAACAATATATATATATATATATATATATATTGTTATATATTATTATATATTATTTTTTATATATATATATATATATATATATATATATATATAAAACATGAATAAAAAAAATAACACAACTCTGCACATAATCACTTCTCTTCATCTTCACATACAAATCTGTTAGTAATTCTACACATATCACAATAACACATACAACAAATATATATATATATATATATATATATATGTATAATTCATGCCTTTAACTGATTAACATATTCCATTCATACTCTTTTGTATCAGGGTTCTAATGACTATTTATAAATTTTCTCACATCTCCCTATTTAATTTGTAACACCACTTGCAATTAACACTCTTTATAATTATTATTACCTCTTACTTACTTTAGCACCCGTATTCGAACCCATCTACTGTTACAATATATATATATATATATTTGAAAACCAGGCACTCTTCACAAACCTGGGAGCTTAATTGTAAGTATAGAGGATTTGAACTCAGATTTCCAAGCACCCTTCAACTATCCACACTATCTCATACAACTGATACACATGACCACACACATGTAGAAAAGATTAATAATCACCAATATATGTATTTCATGCTAAACCAGCATTCATCAGTTGGTCCAGATTATCATCTCTCACACATATATAATCAATGCTCAGTTTATATTAAGATAGAAAATCTTCATACTTTAATGGACAGGCTTCAATCCACTGCAACCTCCAACTTTTCAGTTATCCATATCATTGAAAATCTGATGATGAAAACTCAAATCCCATGCATATATATATATATATATGCAAGCAAACTCATATTTAGCAGCTATATAAATCTGATGATGAAAACTCAAATCCCATGCATATATATATATATATATGCAAGCAAACTCATTTTAGCAGCTAATAAATTTCACCACACAAAATGTCAATAATTACAAATTGTACATGGTTGTTTTTAAAAACTGTTATGTTTTATATGCTTACATATATTATAAATTTATAATGGAAATGACTTTTGAATCCTTATAAAATATTCTTGATGAGCATACTGAAAGGCCTTACCAATTTCTAAGCACTATTGTTGGAAGTGTGAGTGAAGCAACAATAATATTTTTTGCTCATTATGGTCTACATTTATATATATACCTCTATTGGTATGCATATCAATTTAACTTTATATAAATAAGAAGATCATGAACTACCCTGAGATTACTATACATTTTAGTTCACTACCCTGAGATTACTATACATTTTAGTTCTTTGAGCTGATATCATTAATCAGTACCAATCATGGTATCACCAGGAACTGAGATTTAATCTTGATCCATTAAATAATCATCCCATCAAGATCAAGCATTAGTTTAAAATCCAAAAAACTCAGTCACAATATTGCACTGTTTAAATACCTTGTGTGAATTTTTGGTTAAATGGTGAAATGTACAAATGAAAATTACACATAGACCAAAATTTAAGATTCAACATTTTATTTTGTGCAATAACAGTGATAAAAAAAAAATCATATAAATAATGTTGCCACCTTCAGAATTTTTTTACAACTGATAAATCAAAAATATTTAAAGTTAATGCTATAACAATAACACAGGTACCTGCCTTTCAAGATACTGATTGGCTATGGCTTTTTTTCTCGACAAAAGAGTATTTCTCTATGATTTTGACAGTTCTATTTTTTTATTTTGATTTTAAAAATGAAAACATATATTTTAGAACCTTTTTTACCCATTTATTATTTTTTTCAAACAATATTTGTAAAATTTTCATTATTTTATAAGAATAATTCAGATTTTAATAGAAAATATTTACTTTTGTATGAAGGAAAATTGACAAAATATTAATAATATAATGCTGCAATTTGTAATTTAATGATAAACATATGTTTTATGGTTACTGCTATACATCATTTTTATCAATTATAAATAGAAATTTAATTTTTAAAAAAAACCTTTCATCAACTTTAACAATATAATAAATTATTAATTTGGATTTTAGAAGCTAAACTAAAATAAATATAGTGTTAAAAGATAATATATATTTACTACTGATTCTGCAATTGACCAATCAAAAGTTGTGTTAGTAGAGATTTTGAACACAAAAAAAGTTAAGGGTAATTTTTAACACAATGTACCTCAATAAAAATTCAGCCATATTTATAAAATGTAATGCAAATAAATGATTTGTCTAAACAAATTTTATGAATAAAAAAAAGCCATTGTTATCATAATGTATATAATTTAATGCTTTATTTTTCTATTTTACAAATTTCATAAATTAACTTTTAGAATGTCTATTGTCTGAAAGATTGTATTTATAATAAATGACATAAAGATAATTAGTATATGATATAAAAAGTGCTTATTTGTAAAAATAAAACTGTGCAAATATAGATGGTGTACTATGTCTTGTTAATAATATAGGGAGCAGTTGGATCCAAATAGTTTAAAAAATACTTATATTTTGGTAAAATAATATTTGACTTCAACTGAATAGTGACAGATTATCATTATTATTTCAAATGCATTGACTGTGGCTGTGTGACGAAAAGTAATAGTTTAATTAAACCAAATTACAGAATAAAAATAGATTACACAATATGTTAAATGAAAACATATCACTGTTAGGACTAATTGATTAATTTTAAATTTTTTGTTAGCTTTCCTTAAGTTGCTTATTACAATACTTTTATATAAATGATAATTTGACAGTTTCCCCACATTTATTATAATAATTTCTAAGGCTTTTCTATAACTTTTTTGATTACTATCACATCTGAATAAAATTTAGGTGTAATCAAAATCTATATAATTGGCAGCATCTAAAATCTGGATAGCAAATACGGATAATGATGAGTATTAACTAACTTTATTAGCATGTATTTACCTTGTTCGAATAGATGTATATTTTATCTGATCTACTTCATATAAAATTTCATTGATTCTTTGAGCCTTGAAAAAGGTTGAATCATTAGAATAGATAAGAATATTTCTAATCTTTGTTTCAACTGAAAATATATTTTAAATGTTGTGATTTCTCAACACAGATCTAATTATGACTTAACTTCATTAATATCAAAAATGCACACTTTAATGCCAGCAATTTTTATTTTTAGGTGGGATTTGAACTTAGATGCATTAATTTGTCTATTGCTATACCACTAATCATTAAAGGATTATATCTTTTGCTTGATTTTTTTTTAGAAAATATTTTATCCGAATGAAGGATGACGTTTAATAATAATAACATTGCAACAGAAAATATATGATCTGGTTGAATATTAGAGAATACTTTTAAATATATGTTGCATGTGTGCATTTACTTTAAACAGTAACTGTTAAGTTATTATTGTATGCTTTGGAAATGACAATATCAAATTAGAGGAAATTCTTATCTGTTTTTTATTGAAAGAAAATTAATATAAAAGGTGGAAGTTTTTAATGTGTTCGAAAAATGCATTCATTTTTTTTCTCTTTTGAGAACAAACATTAACCCTTCATTGATAAACTCGATCCAAGTAGATGGCTTTAGATTTTGCAGTTCATAAATACTTTGCCCCACTCGGATATATCGATAACATATTTTTGTTTGGTAACATAAATGACAAAAACTGATTAAGTTTTTTATAGATATTAATAATTAATTTGTTTTATTTTAGACAGTCAAATGCTTTCCTTGATATTTCCAAAATAGACTGTGAATGCTTCATTTTTTTTCTGTATATGGATACTAAACACATACATAATATTTAAAACCAACATCCAACCATTGTGTAGCAAAATATATTATATTGAATGTATAAAGCAGTGGAAAACTACTCCTGACAATGATCAAATGATATTACTTGCTGCAGTTTTTTTTTGTTAGTTATTCAAAAATGTGGTATATACAAATACTGTACATCTATTTTTCTATTTTTTTATTTTGTATTACAGTATACCTTAGCTTAAACTTCATTATATTAAATAAGCAAACAGTTTATACTTTGTGGCTAATTATGAATCAAAATATATAAAATGTGCTAACACGCACAAGCTCACAAAGCTAAAAACAAATAAAGAAAATATATTTTTTTTATTTTAATATCTATTCCATTAGATGGCTAAGTGCTTTCAAGGGTCAACGCCCTCATAATCATAGCCGTATTACAAACTATAATAAATTGACTCGGAATGATGCAAATTTATGCAAAAAAAATGATTACGCATTCCATTTCTTGGATATTTTATAGCAAGAGTCTTTTCTATTGATGGCGTCACCATATGTAGATATAAAGAAAGCTTCTTTTATCTTTCTTTTAAGATCGTGCTGATCTCTGCACACCACTACTGGATTTTCCGGCTGGCAATCGCGCCCAGCTGAAGCGCAGTGCTGCGCAAAAACTGAACTATGAGTAGTGTCCACCAAAGCTTTATTATAAGAATAAGTGTGTTGAGATAATCTAGTGGATAGAGAGGCCCTAGTCTCACCATAATATGATGATCTACAAAATTTTTCAGGGCAGGCAATAGATAAGACTCTTGCTACAAAATATCTAAGAAATGAAATGCGTAATCAATAAATTTGCATAAATTTGCATCACTCCGAGTCAATTTATTATAGTTTGTAATATGGCTATGATTATGAGGGCTTTGACCCTTGAAAGCGCTTAGCCATTTAATGGAATAGATATTAAAATAAAAAATAATAATATATATTTTCTTTATTTGTTTTAAGCTTTGTGTGCTTGTGCGTGTTAGCGCATTTTATATATTTTACTTCATTATATTGTAATCTATCATGGTGTGTACAGTTTAGTCTAATATACTGAAAGAATTAATCTAATGGATCTCAATATATTTAAGTATTATGGTTTCTCATTACTTTTAACATCTTGTGGAATGTCAAATAATTATTGCCGCTGCAGACATATTCTCACTTTTTCTTCATTTTTTAAGCATATTTTTTTTTTGTCACAAACTCTATTGCAGACAACTCTAGCCCCAAAATTCCAATCTTTTTTTATTATATCTTCATTTATGAATTATTATTGCTCATCAGGTAACTATAGATGTTATAAATATGTGTATCTCCATGCCATATTTCGAATCCAATATATTTTTCAATTTACAACTCTCTCAAAAGTTAGGTCTGATTTCTATCCGTTTTTAAGATTTTGTGCACTACAGAGACAGTTTCGTGTCTATTACTTTTTTTTTAGCACACTTCTTGTTTCAGATTATTTTACAACTATCCAACAGAATCAACATTTCTGGCCTAAATTTCTAACTGAAATCGTATTTTATAAATAATTTTAACTTGTTATGTAAGTTAGAAGTATTAAACATTTAGATATCTATGTCCATATTGACAGACCAATATATTAAACAATTCTCGTGACGCTAACTTTTTGTATAATTCTTGAAGTATTAAGAAGCAGACTTTTCTTGGTTGTAAAAATCATTATTATAAAATAGTTTTCGTGATCAAAATAGACAGTGCATTTAAACAATGAAACAATTTAAATAGTTTTAAAAACTTTTTTATCTCACATAAATTTTCTATAGAAATCTTCTTTAATTTTATGAATATATATATTTTTATATTCAAATATACAATATATTATTCTACATCTGCACCTACATTTTCAATACTTCTTTATGCTAATTCCTATAAATGTATACATATCTGTATTTATAATTTTTTGCTTATGTTTATAAAAATTAGTAAAAGCAATGGCTTAAAAACTTTCACAAATACATTTATTTTCTGTTTTCTGAAAACAAAAATAATTATTATATATATATAATTTAATATACTTTTGCCGGCAGTTACAATTGTATATATATATATATGTACTTTTTTGTTCGATTAACAAATGTATACTATTTTCAAATGTACATATTCTAATTATTCAATATTATTTTTAAAAAAATCTTCCAATTAGATTATCTTAATTATTTTTCCAATTTATATATCCTCCCCCTCTTATTTTCAATTGAATATAGTTAACAATTCTATTGATTATCCCAAAATTACATATTTACTTAATTTTTACTATTATGTCTAATTTTTAATATACAAATGTTATTTACTCTATTATTCTTCATAAGCTTTAACATTTTTTAGCATTTTTATTTCGGAATTTAAATGATTATATTCTTACATTTATCCTTTGGATATTTTTTTAAGCAAGATTTTAATTTTTATATTTTTTGCTCCTACATTATTTTATTTTATTTTTGCGAACAAAATAATTTACAATATAAAGCTCAATTAAAATTTCATAAATACGAAATGTTTTTGTCACAGAATCTCATTGTTAGAAGGTCAATAAATACTATTCATAGTTTATTTAATGCCAATTTTATTAGACATTGGATTAATTTCACTTTTCACTTCTTATTTATGATTTTTTTATTATTTTATTTATATGTTAAAAAGTATCTTTGGATAAAGTAAAACTACTATATATATATATATAGGTCAAAACCGGTCTGGGGATGGGGACCATTTAAAATAAAAATGATTTGAATGCCTTCTCTTGTAGTAGCATTTATCATAAAAAAAAAAAAAAAAGCTTGTTTAGAGCTATTAGCACGCTCTTAATTTTACATATTTGTAAGTGCAAACTATATATAAGTCATGTGACATCTGACTTGTTACTATTACTATTATTATTTTGCTGTTGTGGCTTTAGCTAAATTAAAGAGCTAAGCTTACTAATATATGGAGTATCTGAATTAAGTTCAGTCCCATATGATTTTTTCAGTTGGAGAGCTGACTTTAAAGACATGTAGATGTCTAAAAGTTTTAGATCTTCTTCTAACAATTATCTTTTAGATAAATGCTTTGCTTGAGTTGGTTTTTTAGATCTAATGTCCCAACTCCTCACTGAAGAGACCCATAGGTCGAAACCGGTCTGGGGATGGGGACCATTTAAAAGAAAAATGATTTGAATGCCTTCTCTTGTAGTAGCATTTATCATAAAAAAAAAGCTTGTTTAGAGCTATTAGCACGCTCTTATATATATATATATATATATATATATATATATATATATAACGCATAAAATAAGTGCTGGGTTTTGAGATGATATTTTAGATCTAGTGACTGAATATTCTAGCTCCTCACTGAGATGAGCCATAAGGTTCAAACGAATTGGTCTGGGATAAGAGTATTTTGGATAGAGATTTTAAATATTTTTTCTTACTGCACTTATCAATTAAGAGCTTGTTTGAGCTATTGGTACGCTCTCTGTATTTTATTTTTATAAATACAAGCTTATAAAAGCAATCTCACGTTATATATAACTTGCTTTATATATATATATAAACAGTATTTTTCGTATTATATTCGTTCTGTAATCCACTTCAAACAACTGACACACATGACAACATACATGTAAAAAACTATAGATGATCCCCAATATTTCTATTTCTTGAAGAAATAGCACTCATAAGTTGGGCCACATAATAATCTACCACATATGTATACAATCAGTGCTTGGCTTATATTAAGATAGAAATTCTCCAAATGTTAATGAATAGCCTTAAATCTTCTTTCCATCTATTTAATCATCCATTTCCTTGAAAAACCAGTGATGGAATAATTAAAACCCTTGAGGATTTGATATTGTAATCATACCAATGAACACATAATATCTGTTAATTTGAAGGATCAGGTTTATGTAATGTCTGTATCGTTATGAGTACAATATCAAATCCTCCAAGTGTTTTGTGTGTTCGATCATTAGTGTTTCAATGAAATGGACAGTTGAATAGTTGGAAGAATAAAAATAGTAAAGCCTGTTTATTAAAGTTTAAGGAATGTCTATCTTAATATAAGGTGAGCACTAATTATATATATATATATATATATATATATATATGGGAGATTATAATCTGGCTGAACATATGAGTGCTAGTTCTGCACAAAATTCATATATTGGGGATCATCTATAGTTTTCACATGTATATATTCATTGTGTTCGTTATATGAGATGATGTGGAATATAGATAAAGACTGAAAAAATCCTAAGATCAAATCCCTCTCCTTACTTATATAAAAACATTCATTTCACTGAATTAGTAAGCTAATTACACATTGCTTTGGAAATTGGTTACCTCTATAAGTTTAGTTCAGCTCTCTTCTGTTAATTTATAGATATGTAATGGCCTAATAATATGAGGAGTTAGATATGATATAATGTCTACATGGGTATTACTACAATATCAATTCCACTAAGGTCTTTGAACATTTTACCATAGGCTTTTCAATGAAATGCAAGGTTGAATCATTGAACAAGTGTAAGTGTTTCTATTTTAATATAATTTAAGCACTGATTGTGTATGTGTGTAGGAGAGTATGATCTTGCTCAACTGATGAATGTTGATTCTGCGTAAGATACATATATTGGGGATAATCTTTCTTTGTTACATATACATGGATATATGAGTCAATTGTTTGAGATGGAATGGAAGTTCTAATCTTTCTATTTATTTATATAAGAAAATATTCATTTCACTCAATGAATATATATATATATATATATATAAACAAAAAAAGACTTATAAATCCAATAAATAATATTATATTTCAACCAGAGGACTGGTTTTCATCAGAAAGAAAAAATACACAGTAAAATGGCGATAATACTGTACTTTCTTATTTTTTCTCAATAATATTTTCAATAATTTTATTTTTATTAATAAAAAAGTAATAATATATTGAAAAGATTTGACTAATATATCCGTAATGATTGTATATAAAGTTTATAAAACGTAGAATCGCCATTTTACTGTGTATTTTTTCTTTCTGATGAAAACCAGTCCTCTGGTTGAAATATAATATTATTTATTGGATTTATAAGTCTTTTTTTTGTTTTTATATGTATTTCCTTTGGTTAGTTTGTTATATATTAACATTTTGTTTTTTATATATATATTTATATATATATATATATATATATATATATATATATATATATATATATATATATATATATATATATATATATATATAATCAAAACTATCCCAAATCCAAAATTAAACCAAATCAGCATAAAAATAATATTAAAACACAACCTAAGGTTTCACTGCTACAAGCAGACTTCTCAAGTGTAAAGAACTACAAAAACTACACAATATATATAATATTAAAAACTACCCACAAATCCATTCACTTCCCATCCACCCTCAATATTAAAAGAACTCTTAAATAAGCTAATTGCTTCAGAATAATAAATTTTCAATAATAAAGACTCTAATTCTTCTTTTGATTTCATTTCTCTCAAAGAAGACAACCTTAGCTTCATCAAAATCAATAGTGTGGCCTGTAACTTTTTCATGGACATACAAATCAGAACTAAGATATCTATTTTTAACTCTACTTTTATGAACCTTTATTCTTTCATTTAATCTTAAACTACTCTGACCTATGTAAACCTTTTTACTAAATAAACAAGGAATAAAATATACTACACCAGGAATAGTCTTTTTATCAAAAACTTTTTTTGTATTATTTAATAAATTATTCAATGTAACACCTTTTTTCCAAGCAATTTTCTTATTTCCAAACAATTTACTATTTATACACACAATTTTATAAGAAGACAATTTAAATGGCAAAGAAATAAAATCATATTTTTCTTTAATCTTTACATTCTTACAAATATTACTATTAAATAGAATACTTTTAACAATTTATCAGAGTATCCAACACTCAAGTAATCTTTATAAAATTGATATTTCTGAAACAAAGCTACCTCACTAGAATTATTTAATTTAATATTTCTATGACAATAATTCCTTAAAACTGCTACTTTATGAGATACAGACTGATAGATATTAGGTTTAATTTAATCTTAATTTTTTACTTTTACCTAAATGACTGCACAATAAACAATTAGTTTCTACATTTCTAATCACCAAAAGATCTAAAAATTTTAACTTACCAAAATCTAACCCCCCTCCTTCTAATACAATTTTTATAGAAGGATCAAAACAATTAAACTCATTTACAAATTCGTTCAATTTATCGTTCTCAACTACAAATAAACAATCTTCAACATATCTGACAAATAATTTTACATATAAACAATTCTGTTTAATAATAATTTCCTCTTCCATAAAACTATTATAAACTGAACATACTAAACGAGAAATAATATAACCTATTATCCACCCTTCCTTAATCTTATAAAAATTACCTTTAAAAGTAAAATACATAGAATCTTCCAATAACAAAAGCAAATCTTTAATTACCTTAATTTTATTTTTTGATGAAGAACTTTTCATAATCAATACAGACAAAAGAACATCAATACTGCTTAACCTATTAACAGACTGATACATATTTTCAATATCTAAACTTCCAAATACCCAATTACTTTCCATTTTAAAATTATTAATCTTATCAAAAACCTCAAAAGAAGAAGAAACTGTGTATTGACCAAAATCAACAAATTGTTTTAAAAAATTATTCAAGAATCTAGAAATACCCTCTACAACACTACCTGTAAAATCAAAAATAAATCTTAAAGGAAAACCATCTTTATGATTTTTAATACTCACAAACATCTTAGCTGATGTAAAATCATTAGGATAGCATTTTAAATAATCTACTCTATTAAAAAATTTTAAATTAACCATTTTCTTCATAATATCTATCAATTTTCTTTTAATCAAATTACCTGGATCTTTATCTAACAACATATATTTACCATTATTTAATTCTCTATCCATTTTCACTTTGAATTCATCTCCTTTCATAATAACAAACCTACCAGCTTTTGGTTTGATCTTAGTCTAAGTATCAACAATTATCTTGCATACTTAAAAATAATTAGATGGGTTTATTAGATTTCAATTAAATTGAAACTTATTCATTTGTAATAAGAATTAATAATGATACTAATAAAAAAACGAAATGATGTATGCAATTGCCTAAAATTGTAACTAGTTAAGAAGTACAAATATTATTTCTGTTTAATATATAAATAATTTGATTGTATATTATGCTATAAAATTAACAATGTATAATATATATATATATATGGATCTCAAAATATGTTGTCTGACAATAGACAATATAAACTAGCAGAGAAATTTCAAAATATCTTTCCTAGTCTTTAAGTAAAATATATATTCAAAAATGTGACTAAATAAACTTGACTTTATTTATCTAACAATATGAGATATAAATAATTGAACTAACATAAAGTTGCTAGTATTTAAATTCTTCTATTGAAGTATTCCTAAGTTAAATTTTAAATACAAAAAAAAAATGAATATTTAAAAATATTGTGGTAGGAATTAATTTATATTATCGGTTAAGAGTTTAGACTTAAAAAAAAACATAAAAAATCTGTCCAACCTTTTATTTTGTTGATAGCTTATCAATTAACCACTAAATATACAAGTTGTTATTCATAAATAAATTTTATATTTTAAAATATAAACAAATATATGTTTTCTTTTGAAATAACAAAATTACATACAACACATAACTTACATCGAAAGATTTATTTTTTCTTTTGACCCACCATGTTTAGTTACAGCTTCTGGTTCATTGTTTATGATCCCAAATGCAAAAAAAAATGATCCTTCTTGAAATAGAGAAAACCCAAGCATGAATAATAATAATCAAGGATTTGAATTCAATCACTTCTGTTTTTTGTTTTAAATTCTGTTATTTTTCATTCAAGTATATGAATATGTCCAACCTTTTAAAATAATAGATACTTGTTCGATGCAAAATCAGCACATCACCTGTATTATTATTTTTTCTTTTTATTTGTAATGATATATGAGACTTCTTTTATTGACAAAATTAAATTATGGTCCAAATGAATATTAAATGCTAATATTTTTTCCAAGTCAATAAGGTAAAAATTCAATTAATTAATATCACATAGAAATTAAATTAATCAATCTTGTAAAATCTCTTGATCAAAAATATGCCATCCATATATTCATCGTAGGGTTTATATTCATCACAAATACATGAAATCTCCAATTTATAATAATGGAATATTTTATAGCTTTCTTTTTTCTTTCTTCTTCTATAATACATTCTGTCATTTCCCCTGGAATTTTATTAACAATCCGCCCTCAATTAAAGGACAGACAGTTTAATTTTTTATTCTGTCATTATTTTAGAAATTATTCACTTTAAAAATAAAATTGATAAGTTTTAAAAAATATCCATTCTCGACAATCACAAAAGTTTTTAGAAACTAGAATTAAAGCAATTCAGTTCTTCTTATAACCTCTCCTTACTGATGTTAATATTACTAAGGCAACTAACTGTTCAGTCATATTCAATGGCCACTCTTTGGTGTGAGAAAATTGTTTTTTACAGCAAATAAAAGAAAGTCTTTTAGAAAACATTTGATACAACAAAAAATTATGTTTTACAATTTCAATATTATTTATCATTTTCAACCAAAAACCAAGAATTCACATGACATTTCTATAACGTGTAATGAATATATATTTTAATACATAATTTTTTTAATATATATCCCACTAAACTAATATATAAGGAAACATATGAAACATCAAATATGTAATTTTGCAATAAGTAAGTTGTTATTGTGAATGTAGTAACAAAATAAAAATGTAATAATTAATAATAGTGATTCATTTAACGAATCACTTAATCATTTTCCAGTATTCATTTGTTTATTCACTTATTTATAATCGTCCCTCAAACTGACCACAATCAATTTATAAGTTGATGTTAATATTAATAATAAGCTATGATAATATTTTAAAATATTAGGTTTCCATAATTACCTAGTTAACATTTATAATTCAGCACCAACATTATCCATAAATCAAGTCAAATAAAATTAAATATGTTCAATAAACTTTATATATATATATTGTGCCATTACTTTTCGTATCTAAAAGTTTGTAGGCTAAGAATCAAAAATTTTAATTACGGCTGGAATTGTATCATACGAGGGCGCCACTAGGAATGAACCTAGAGCCACGAAATTAGAAGAATCTTTTTATCGTGGCTGCTAATTTTTATACATATGATAGATTCAGCTAACTTCCCTTGCAATCCCTTTTTTATATACATATATGCATGTATACGCTACAGCCATATGTTTTATTATCATATACAAACGCTAAAGGAATAAACGCAAACACTTACATATGTTTCAAATAATAAAAAGTTTTATTATTAAAAAAAATTTTTATACCTTTCTTTTATTCAAGACTATTGATAGAAACCAACCATTTATAATTACCCCCTTTACCTTCCTCTTTTGTATAAACTTAACCCGACTAACATTATCTTTTTTTTTCCTTTTTTTTTTTTTATAAATAAAAAAAAAAAAAAACAACACAGGTGAAGAGTAATATATTTTTCATTCTCAAAGAACACACTTTTACTTATATATATAAGCATCCCAGACTGGTACGAATCTTGACCAGTACAGAGGCTAAGCGGCTTACTATTAGGAGACAGTAATTACTCTGAACCCCTACCCTCTCTTTCAATATTTACTCCACCTTTAAACTTTTCATTTGGTTTCTTAAATCATTTCTATTTTTAATCTTCCCTATGGTCTTGAAATTTATCTAAAGCTAGTTGAAAACCCTCTTTAAAGAAAAATTCAAATACAAATATAAATAAATTACGAATTTTAAATAAAATTAATTGGACAAAGTAAACATAAGCATTATAAATATATGCATATAAAAAAAACTTTCTATTGTTGCAACTTATAGTTCATGGCTGATTAAATATAATCCCAATTAGAGGTGTTTTTAAATTTAGCAATCAATAGTTCAAGCAAAAAGCAAAGTTTATATTAACCTGATCGATCAGTGTCCATACACGTTCCTTGGGATCCTTTGGAAGTTGATTCACTGTAAGAATTTTGTCTGCCCGCTAGCTTCGCTTTCTCTTCAGGTAGTTTCTCAGTGATGAAATCCAGGAATCAGCTAGTGTCCCAGCTGGGGATGGATTTTAGTTGTTTAGCCTTCTAACATTTTATTTTCACCTCAAAAAGTCCTCTTCTGTTATTAAAAAAAATTAATAATTCCTTAAACAATAGGTTTGTCTCTTATTTATAGTCCTTTTTCCATTGTCCTTTTATCTGATCACGTTCCCAGCCAGTGATTGCATTTCTTTAATTTTTTTTTAGTTTTTTAACACCAGCTAACTAGAAGCCATGACAATAGAATTAATTATAATTCTTTTCTCTCTTTTCCTCACCTTTTCAGATCAGAAAATTTAATTACAAAATTGTTTTAAAAAAAAACAAAAATTTCTTTAATTAATATCACTTTCGATGTAATCTCAATCCAATTAAACAAATAACTAATCTACCACTTTGTCCCTTTTTTTTTCTTTCTATTCTGTTCTTTTAAAATTCCATTAAAAATAAAACAATAAATAATGCCAAAAACCCACTATATATATATATATAAAACTAACAAATAATACCCAAAAAACTTTCTATATACACAGCATTTATTTATTGTTCTATGCCTAATATATATGTGTATATGTGTGATTTTTACATATACAAAGAATATAACATGAGCCGCTCAAAATTATCGGCTCAATATATATATATATTGTAATGATATATAAATATGTCGTTACATTAATTTAAAATAAAAACTTAAAAGTTTGCAAATAAAAGTAAAAAACTAAACGCTAAAATTAAAATGTTTGTTAAACGTATATACATTCGCACAGATGCTAAACTTTAAAAATATTTTTTTTAATAAATAAAAAAAGGTATTTGAATGTATTTTTTTTATAAAAAAAGATTTAAATATAAAAATAGTTTAAAAAAGAAATAACGTAAGTAAAAATAAAAACAGGTATTAATTAATTCTTGTAATCTTTAAATGGAAATGATTGTTTATAAATTGTTTCAAAAGAGAGCTAGCTTTGGGATCTTGTATAATTAAAATGATCTGATGAAAGATAGATAAGAAAATAAAAAGAAATTAGCTTGACCAATGGAAGCACCAAGCCTCAGCCCGGACCCAAACGAAAATTTGGTTTAGTGACGTCTTTGTTCAGTCAATCTGTGTGGATTAATATAAAAAGGGAAATACAGTTTTTTCGGACAGTTCCAGCATTGTGTGTTTGAGAGTTGTGGTAGGATGCACATACCACACTCTCTATTTAAAAAAAGAAAAAGGAAAAGACTGTGATACCTTGAACCAGCTATTGCCATCTCCAGAACATTATCTTCCAATGGAGGCGTCGCAGGAATTAAAAACAGGAACCTGGACTCTTCTACCATAAGCTATATGAAATGAACAATTATTAAAATCAATTAAGAACTTTCGTCAAGTTTTATAAATTGATAAACAAGCCAACTTAAATGTTAAAGACGGACTCTTATCTGACTTTTGTAAGTTTTTAAATCAAATTAATTATGTTTAATTTTATATATTTTCCGATTGATAAAAATCATTTCCATTTTTTTTTTCTCTGATTGTATAAATTATTTGTTGTTTAAATTTTAAATGATGAAATTTAAGGTTTGGTATAGACATTGCATAGATTCGTTAGCGGTTGATAATGTTGTGGTTTTCACATTCGATTAGAATATATGTCAACAATATCACTGCAAGCATCTTACGATGAATGCTAATGGGATTTGTATATTCCCTATGCAAGTGACGCTTATCGATGACTTTGTATTTTGATCAGTTGTGTTTAATTTGGGATGATTTTGACCATGGAATCTGTGCAGCTGATCTATACTCAACATTTTAAAACAAATTTTATAAAATTCATTTGTGCGAATGTATCTAAATGTTAAATTTAAGTCGGGCATGAATGGCTATATAGTTTTGTAAAGTTATATTAAGGGAGGGTAATCTTAGGTTATTCGTTTCGTAGTTGAATTGGCTCAATGGATTGGATATATTTGTGTAATTAGTAGATGTAGTATGAGATCCGCTTTGGGCAGGATTGCATATATACGCCACACACCTTCTGTTTGCCTATGGATGAGTTTGTAAGTTGGCAGAAGACCGCAGTCCATTCCTATGGAGTTTTTTGTTTATTGTTCTACTCACCAACAGATGTCACATTCCTGTTGGTAGAGAGACCATGTCTTCTCTAATCTACTTACTGATCAGGTGTACTTTCCTGACAGTGTAGTATTTTGTGTTGTCGTATCATGCTACATTGAATACATGAATGTATCAGATGGATTGGCGCCACTTGATTGTGAAATTTGTTGCCTAAGGTTAAATCAGGGAAGAATATTTTCTTTTCAAATGTAGATCTATGTAGTCTATTCATACTTGACTATCTAAATAAAATATTAAACTCATTGAAACTTAGTTAAATGTAAAATTAAAAGATTAATAGAAAAATCTAAAATGTTGAATTTATTCCTCAAAATTTAAATGTTATTTTATATGTGCATAAATAAATATTTTTATGTGTTAATTTCTGGCAGTGGCTTTTATTTATTGATATTTAAAATATAAATTAAGATATATATTTTTATCTCTGTGTCTCTGCTGAGCTAGTGACTTGGGCTAATGATCGGAATATTTAAATAAAGTGGAATCTTAACAGCATGTATCTGCCTCCTTTATAAATTTTTCTAGGTTTAAATGTCTAGATGGCGCCCTGGTAGTTGCAGATATCATTTTGCGGTTAGATTCGATCTTCACTTTCATTTCGATTGTTATAATATATATATATAATATTCCACTCTAATCTGATTAGGTATGATATATATATATATATATGTGTGTGTGTGTGTGTTCTATTATTATTACTATTTGTGGGATATTCTGTGTAGTGAAAAAGCTAAATGCTGACGTTTCAGTACAATATCAAGTACCTTCCTCAGAGCGTCCTCTTTCTCAAATCATAAGAATGCACGTGAGATTTAAAATCGTTTTTATTGTTTTCTTTCTCCTCATATTTAAATTCTATAGGTTGAGAAGTTTTAAAATTTATTTTCTCTTCCAATAACTTCTTCCAAATGTTGTTAATCTTTTTTAATTCACACCTTTCATTTATGCTCTTGGGCCTTTTAAAAATCTCTATAGCTTCTCTTAGCAATCTCTGGTCATATTGTTCAATTTTTGCTAAAATATTTGTTTTTTTCAAAATTGATACCATGATTTGTTAATTTTATATGATTTGTTAATTTTATATGACAAATCATGATATCAATTTTGAAAAAACAAATATTTTAATAAATATTGAACAATATGACCAGAGATTGCTAAGAGAAGCTATAGAGATTTTTAAAAGGCCCAAGAGCATAAATGAAAGGTGTGAATTAAAAAAGATTAACAACATTTGGAAAAAGTTATTGGAAGAGAAAATAAATTTTAAAACTTCTCAACCAATAGAATTTAAATATGAGGAGAAAGAAAACGATAAAAACGATTTTAAATCTCATGTGCATTCTTATGATTTGAGAAAGAGGACGCTCTGAGGAAGGTACTTGATATTGTACTGAAACGTCAGCATTTAGCTTTTTCACTACACGGAATATCCCCCAAATAGTAATAATAATATGACATCTTTTATCCGTGAAAATATTAGAATTATATATATATATATATATATATATGCCTATTCATCATATGCAAAAACATTATTATGTGGCCATTTATTTTATAAACTAACAATAAAAATTGTAATTAATGTTGTATGACATTTTTTATATAATTAAAAAAAAATGTTTATATTTAGATAATTTATTTCAATATAACGTAAAAAAATAATAATATCAAATATACCTGAAATTATCTATCAATTTATTTTAAATATCTCATATAATAATTGTTTATTTAACAAAAATGTACATTTTAATATTTAAAAAAAAATCATTGAACATTCATGACATATTGCTATTATGAGGATATCATTGAGAAAAAAAAAAACTTTTCTACAATTTGGCATATAACTCAAATGCATATTACTTGCCATTTTTAGGCTTTTACAAACATTCACTTATAAAAATCACATAACTAATGACAGGTTAACAAAAATGAAATATATTCAAGTTGAAATTGATATAAAAAGTAGTCATGATATAACAATATGTATATAAATAAATTGATAATTTGTTCTCTTATTATCTTTTTTAAATTATTTTCAAAAATAATTTTTTTCTTATTTGAAAGTGAAAATGTAATGAAGTTTAAATATATATGCTAATAAACTGTGAAAAATATATAATATAAAAGATTCATTGGATTATTTAAATGTTTTACAAGTGCATTAAAAAATAAATTTTACATTTGCTACCTTAAATTTTAAAAAAATCAATTATTAACATTTATTCTTTATAAGTGGTTTTTTGTCACTATAGGTAGTCATTATTATTTTTTTTATTTTTTTTTAACTAAATTAAATTCATTATTGATTATTTGCCTATAAATTTTAAATATTTTCATAAAAAGTATTAACTTAAGAAAGAAAAGTAATTTGAAATCTAAAATATCCATTATGATGAATAATAATAATAATAATAATAATAATAATAATAATAATAATAATAATAATAATAATAATAATAATAATAATAATAATAATAATAATAATAATAATAATAATAATAATAATAATAATAATAATAATAATAATACAGTTGAGAAGCAAATGGTTCACCTGTTCAGTCAAGATAACAAGCTTCAGAGTTTTACATTTAGAAAGCTGTGAAGGTAAAAGACTACTTTGTTCAATTCAGAATTAATTCCCAGTTTTTTTCATTGTTCTGTGATAATTTTCATTGAAAATTTTAACAATAATCAAATTATTAAATGATAATTTTAAAAACAATATGGCATTAGAGATATCACATGACCAGATGTCTTTATATTAGTCCTGAAGCAAGCAGTTCACTTTTTATAGTCAAGGTAACAAGCTCCGATGTTTTAGTTTAAAAGTACTAAAAACCTAAACATGATAAGTTGCAATTCATGCTGAATAATTTTTTTTCTATTTTATTAAGATTTTATTTGTTCTAACTATTATTTTTTTCAATTCCCAAATTACAATTCATCCTGAACTAGATTTTTCCATTTTCCCAAGATGCAATTCATGCTGTCTAGTATTTTTTAATTTTCCCAAGATTCAATTTCTGTTTATTAATATTTTTTCCAAGATGCAATTCATGCTAACTAGTATTTTTCCAAGATTCAATTCATTTTGAATTAGTATTATTTTCATTTTCTCCTAGATCCATTTTCCCATGATGCAATTTATGCTGACTATTATTTTTCTCTTTTCCCAAAATGAATTTATTCTGAATTTGTATTTTTTTCATTTTCACAAGATGCAATTCATGCTAAACTAGTATTTTTCAATTTTTCTAAGATGCAATTCATAATAACTAATATTTTTCTACTTTCCCAAGATGCAATTTACACAGACTAGTATTTTTTTTTTCATTTTTCCAAGAAGCAATTCATGCTAACTAGTATTTTTCTATTTTCCCAAGATGCAATTCATTCCATTTTGCCAGGAATCAATTCTGGATGACTATTTTTCCAATATGGAATTCAAACTGAACTACGATTTTTCCATTTTCCCAAGAATCAATTCTGGATGACTATTATATTTCCATTTTTCCAATATGGAATTCATGCTAAACTAGTATTTTTTTCATTTTCACAAGATGCAATTTATGCTGAATGATTATTTTTCCATTTTCCAATTCATATTATATACTATTTTTCAATTTTTTTCAAATGAAAATTATGCACAAACAAACAATAAGATTTAGCAGTGAAAACTATAGTACTCTCAGCAAATGAGCTCAATTTTTATGGGACTATATGTCAACCTAACACCAAATTCAACCCTTCCTCCATATTTTTTCATTCATACTATCTATCATATGTTTTCAGGTATTTTTCTCAATATCACATTTAAAAATTCTATGTAAATCTAATTTGACATGTATCTTGTTATGTAATTGTTTTTCTTTCAATTTCTGTAAATCATGCTTTCTTTCCTATAAAGATTATAAACCTTTATTTCATATGGAGTATCATGAATCAATTTGTATTTAATACATCATGTTTCCAAATGTAACTTATATAACCCTTTTGAAGTCTCAGTATAGTTCATTCTTTGAAACATAATAATAATAATAATAATAATAATAATAATAATAATAATAATTTTAATAATAATAATAATAATAATAATAATAATTATTATTATTATTATTATTATTATTATTATTATTATTCAATTCAATTCATTTATTTAAGTTCTAAACAACAACATAAAGCCAATTACAGTTTGCACATACAATAAAAGTGAAATAAAACATATAACATAAAACAAAAATATAAATGTATAAATAATAAGGTAAAATTTAAAAGACAAAATCAAACATAACATTTAAGTTTAATAAGATTACAAAATTTTTTATAATCAATGTCACACAGATTAAGGTTACTCCCAATCTGATTATGTAAAAAGGGTAACCTAAATAAAGGAGAAAATTTAAGAATATTAGAACAACATATTTGAATCTGATATACACAAATAGACCTAGTATCATAACTCAAGGATCTAATTGAAATAGTTGAAACTATATATGATAAAATAACCTGTTTATTAACAATTTTATAAAAATATTTCAAATCCCTATACTTTCATCTAGATAAAGATTAATCATTTTACCCTCCCAAGAAATAACTTTGAAAATCTTCTTTGAAATAGACTGCAACAAGTTACATCCTTGCCAATAACTAGGATTCCAAATTATTGAACCATATTCAATAATTGGAAGAACCAATGAAAAAACATGTTCTGTTTAGTATCATTACTGAACTGATAAATATGTCTAAGAATGGCACCCATAACTTTAAAAGCCTTACCAACAATCACTTCAAGATGAGGAATAAAAGATCCATTACAAGAAAATATAATTCAAAAATCTTTATGAAATTTAAGTGAAATAATTGTATGAGAATTGATATAATAACAAAAATGTAAAACTTCAGATTTTTTGGAATAAGAAACAAAGGAGCATTTATTAAAATTAACTGTCATATCATTTAACTCACACCAAGCACTAAAATTATCAATATCCTTCTGAAGAAGAACACAATCGTTAACTGATATAATTCTTCTAAAAATCTTACAGTCATCAGCAAAGCTTAACAGAAGAGAATATCTCAAGCAATCCTTAAGATCATTAATGTAAACATTAAACAGTATGGGTGCTAAAATACTACTCTGCGGAACACCTAAATTGCATTCAAAATTAAATGAAATCTTATTATTGAATTTAATATATGCTGTATGACTACACAGAAATGATTGCAATCAAAATACAAGTTTAGTAGAGAAACCTATTTTATGAAATTTATGAAGTAAAACACTGGGATCAACTTTATCAAAGGCTTTTGACAAATCAAAATAAATAATGTCTAGTCTTTGACGATCCTCAATTGCATGAGTTATATGATCATAAATTGTCAGTAGATTACTATCAATTGATCTATTAGGACTAAAACCATGTTGAGAAGAAGAAATTATCTTACCCACATCTGAAACAATTTTATTATAAACACATCTCTCAAAAATTTGTGCAATGGTATGCAAAACAGAAATCGGTCTATATATAAAAACACAATTTTGATCACCATTTTTGAAGATTGGAATCATTTTAGCACATTTCAAAACACTATGAAAAGTACAAGAGTTAAGAGACAGATTAAAAATAAAGGCAAGAGGTACTGCAAGAAATTCAGCTCGCCCCTTATAAATAAAAGAAGGAATATTATCATATCCTAAACTAGAGTGGATCTTAAGCCTCCTAATAGCTACAATAACATCTTCCCTAGAGATATGATCAATTGTACATTTAGCAGTAGACAAATTGCTAGAAAATGTGATTTTAGAATCAATCCCATGTTGTGAAGAATATAATTCTGCAAAATGTTTAGAAAAATCATCTGCATTTAATGTAGAACCCTGAGTCGTTTGAACATTTTTTTTTACCCAAGCCTAAATTATTAACAAAATTTCAGAATTCTCTAGGATTAAAAGAAATATTAATTTCAATTTATATATATATATATATATATACTCTTCTAAATCTCGTTTATAGATATATTTAGCCAATCTTCTAAAATTGATAAAGTTTTTATAACAAATTTTATTCTGTGTCTTAAAATAGAGTCTATGATGATAAGATTTCATTTTAATAATCTTAATAAGAGTATATGAAAACCAAGGAGGATAACCCTTGTTAAAAGTCAATTTATTAGGAATATATTGTACCGGTCAAAATCCACCACCACCGCAAGTCAAATCGGATTCAAACTCAGCTTAATCAAAACTGAATTCAAACCCAACTTAACAGCTCAGATAGCAGAAATCGACGGCACAGTGCTATGCGCCAAGAACTAGCTCCACGGTTGGTGAGGACTAGAGACCCTTTTACAAAAACATTTTAAATATATATAGATAAATAAATCAACATTAGTGAAGCAAGAAAATACCATTTTAACATTATACGAATATATATAAACACTTGTAACTTAGGAGCTGGGGACATAGGTGAAAAACGGAGCTAATAGTTTATTATTAGCCAATTATAAAAATAATAAACATGTAATATTTTCTTTCGAGTCGATGATTAATAGAACTTTCAAATTTAGTTCTAATGGGCGAGAATTACTATTTGAAATTAATATTATAATATTTGCATGAGGCAAATAGAACAGAGGAGCTCATCGAGTTGAAAGATTATTGGCATATAATTTTTAAATAGCATTAATAAATCACACGATAAATACATATATATATAATATGTTAAACGAACCGCCAGGTAAGAAAAGAAAAAGTTTAAAGACTAGAGATTGAAAGAATTACAATATAAATTTATAGTAGCATTTTATAAAGATTTTTACATTAAATAATAAAGAGCTCTTAAATAGGAGGAGTGTAAAATAAAGTTCGAACTGGCCAGAAAGTTTAACGTTCATTATAGAAATATATTACCCCTTCCGCTGGTCCTTAAGTTACATCTCCAAGTTGTTGAAAACGTAGGCATCATTGGTTGACTATTGGAACAGTATTTTAGTAGCTTTCATAATTTTATCAGAATGATCGGTCTGGAAAAAGGTTCAGCAGCTCCATTGAAGATTTCTCGGGACTTTAGGAACCGTAGCCAGATTCCTGATGTTCTAGCCCTCTATCATGATGTATTTAATTTTTTATACGCACAGAGTTCACTGCACTACTCTACAACAAAGCTAGCCTTTTCTCCTGACTTTTCAGGGCTATATATATTGTCCAGATGCCTTAAGGCTAGCGCTCATTTTATTATCAATTAGTTGTTTTCAAATACATTCCCTCGATAAGGCTTTCAAACTAATTTTTGAATTCCTTTCCTAATTATAAAATGAATTCTTAAAATCTGAAATGATTTTAATTAGAAATTGAATTCTTATCTTTTTCCAATTAATAAAACTTTACTGTTGTTTTTGAGAATTTTAGAGCTTATCGAAAGAATGTAGTTTTTAATCAACAACACTTTAACAAATTATTTAAAATTAAAAAAAAACAAGTATTCCCGACGCAATGAAACTTTCGAACAATTATATATTTTTAATATTTACAAGTATATACGCACAATCCACGCAATTTAATATATATAAATTCATGAATATTTTCTCATGAATTTATTTAGAGAATTGATCAATTTTAAGCTAAACTAATTAATTTTAATACGCATTTGAAATAAATTATTTATTATGGAAATTAGCGTGGATTGAACGTATAAAGCCCCATTGCATCGGAAATTTTAGGTTAGTATTAGGGTAAATAACATGAAGCTAGGATCGAACTCAGATCCGACTGCTTCATTTCTTTTCACTTAAAAAAAAAACAATGAAAAAAAATGACTTTACTTATGCAGGATACAGTTGCATAAGTGTATAGACTCTGGGAGAACAGCATGAGCATGAATAATATAACCTGCCCAAGCTACAAATTATACATGTCTCACTGCGATCCATTTTTTGAATATTCAACTTATAAATGGGTTTATAATAAATCGGTCCGATAATCAAGTCTCATTTCCCTATGGTTGTGTCAGTCGGTCATCTGTATATATATCTGTCATTTACAGTTTATCTTACTGTTTCCCTGGATCAGGTGGTACATATTGTTTTAACTGTCTGGCATTGTAATGGTCATAGTCCCGGTCTTCCCTGGTTGTCGTCAAGTTCCCATAGTCTATTGCTGTCATTAATTCTATGGCCTTTTCTGCGACCGAATGCACAAACAACAATTCTTTAATATTATCTCGATGAGCGATGGGGTTCTCTCCTGGGTCATCTTTGAAAATTTGAATCTGTATCAAGGATCCAGGCATTGGCATCTGTAACTTCTTCATACTAAGTTGAGGACTCATCATCTGTCCCATTTCCACTTTTAGTTTCATTGGACTAGTGGTCTGAACATCTTTTTCTGTATCTATATCCGCTTCTTCCACTGCTTCATAACTGGACTCATCCTCACCACTGTTGTTTTCCTTGCTGTCCACAACTTCTTTTGGTGTGGCCTGATCATCTTCATTTTCTATTTTTGGGTCTTCAGAGGGATTTATTTCTTGCTGAAGCTTTACATTTTCTAGATTTGAGTTGGCTTGGATGCCATGTGCTTCCTCGATCCTTACCAGCCTTTCCATCATCATCATCAGTACCTTTCAATCTTCTCTCATTTCTCTGAGGATCGTTTGTAAAGTGTCTTTTCCCATTTTTGAAAATACGAAAATAATGTAATAAACAATCAATATAATGAACACTGCAGATCAACTTATAGTACTCTCTGTATGCTTAAAAATATTTTTTTTCTTCAGTAATTTTAACTAGGTCTCTGACTACAGGTCCATTGTCCTAATCTTCACCAGCTGCTTCATATTATTTCCCCAATCTATGTACTCTGCCTTTTTTAGTTTACCTACGTTTTCTTGGTTAGCTCTTTATTTTAACTGTTTGAGTGAGACATGTATTCAAAAATATAAAAAAAAACATTGTTCACTTTCCCTTTGTTCCACTGTTCTGTTCTCCCATGTCTGAAAAAAAAACTATACATTGATATACAAATATTATGTATTAGCATATACAGAAAATCATTCTGTATTGAACACACTTGGTTTTTTATTATGGCGATTGACCCACTACTGTGCTGACAATCAAATTTGCTGACAAATTTATTTATATGGGCGCCAGTGAGCAAAATGAAATCAATAGGGCATGTGATATAACCCATTGACCCCCAAACCACATATGATTGACTTAACTTTTGATAAAACAATTGAATTGATGATGAATATTTATTAATGAATAAAGATAACGCATTCCTGACCTGAGTTTAAATATAGGAGTTTAAATATTACTAGGCAATGAGGCTTTCACACACAAAGAAATGTCAAAATTAATATTACAAGCAACTTTTATTGGTGATATTATTCTAAATCTTGCTAGCATGAAAGCGTGCAAACCATTTAAGCATTTTGCCAACTGCATCTGGCTGCTTGGTGTACACAAAGGGTCTTCACCTGCTTTGAGGTTACTCTAGAAACTATTGTCATGGAAGCGTAATGTCACACTGCATCGGACCGCTTGACAGATAATTCCCAGTTTGAAGGTCTTCGCCTACTTTGAGGCTACTAAGAAAGAATACGGAGTGAACATTAAATATATGTGCTAGCAAGCAATACTTTGAAATTTAAAACTTTTAACATGATATCGATATTAGATATTTTTATTTATAACGACTGAGATAAACTAATTAATTTTGACACAGAAAAACATTTCATTTATGGCAAAGACAAAATATTTCATTTATTTTACCCCAATGCTTTGATCTATGGACTCTTACTACTTTGCTAACGATAATTTTCTTACTGTCACGAACGCGTATAAACAAACGTATAATATATAAATGGATATAATACACGTATAATTAATTACACTTATATTTAACTACGAATCTTTTGCTGAAGAACATTAAAAAAAAAATCTTGAAAACATTTTTTTTTATAAGAAAGAATTAGAAAATGATATTTTAATTTATTAAATCATTTCAGTTATGCATTATAAATCGCATAACTTTTTCAAATGTATAAAACATTCTACAAACATATCACTTTAAACATTTAATTTATTGATATCTGAGTAACTAAAACAAAATTACTATCTCCAGGGCATGTGTGGGGTTTATTAAGTCGAGCCACAACGATTGGGCAGCCAAAAACATAACCATGTACCGGTCAAAATCCACCACCACCGCAAGTCAAATCGGATTCAAACTCAGCTTAATCAAAACTGAATTCAAACCCAACTTAACAGCTCAGATAGCAGAAATCGACGGCACAGTGCTATGCGCCAAGAACTAGCTCCACGGTTGGTGAGGACTAGAGACCCTTTTACAAAAACATTTTAAATATATATAGATAAATAAATCAACATTTGTGAAGCAAGAAAATACCATTTTAACATTATACGAATATATATAAACACTTGTAACTTAGGAGCTGGGGACATAGGTGAAAAACGGAGCTAATAGTTTATTATTAGCCAATTATAAAAATAATAAACATGTAATATTTTCTTTTGACTCGATGACTAATAGAACTTATAAATTTAGCTCTAATGGACGAGAATTACTATTGGAAATTAATGTTATATTATTTGCGTGAGGCAAATGGAATCAAAGGGCTCATCGAGTCGAAAGATTATTGGCATATAATTTTTAAATACGACATTAATAAAGCACACTAACATATATATATTAAACGAACCGCCAGGTAAGAAAAGAAAAAGTTTAAAGACTAGAGATTGAAAGAATTACAATATAAATTTATAGTAGCATTTTATAAAGATTTTTACATTAAATAATAAAGAGCTCTTAAATAGGAGGAGTGTAAAATAAAGTTCGAACTGGCCAGAAAGTTTAACGTTCATTATAGAAATATATTACCCCTTCCGCTGGTCCTTAAGTTACATCTCCAAGTTGTTGAAAACGTAGGCATCATTGGTTGACTATTGGAACAGTATTTTAGTAGCTTTCATAATTTTATCAGAATGATCGGTCCGGAAAAAGGTTCAGCAGCTCCATTGAAGATTTCTCGGGACTTTAGGAACCGTAGCCAGATTCCTGATGTTCTAGCCCTCTATCATGATGTATTTAATTTTTTATACGCACAGAGTTCACTGCACTACTCTACAACAAAGCTAGCCTTTTCTCCTGACTTTTCAGGGCTATATATATTGTCCAGATGCCTTAAGGCTAGCGCTCATTTTATTATCAATTAGTTGTTTTCAAATACATTCCCTCGATAAGGCTTTCAAACTAATTTTTGAATTCCTTTCCTAATTATAAAATGAATTCTTAAAATCTGAAATGATTTTAATTAGAAATTGAATTCTTATCTTTTTCCAATTAATAAAACTTTACTGTTGTTTTTGAGAATTTGAGAGCTTATCGAAAGAATGTAGTTTTTAATCAACAACACTTTAACAAATTATTTAAAATTAAAAAAAAACAAGTATTCCCGACGCAATGAAACTTTCGAACAATTATATATTTTTAATATTTACAAGTATATACGCACAATCCACGCAATTTAATATATATAAATTCATGAATATTTTCTCATGAATTTATTTAGAGAATTGATCAATTTTAAGCTAAACTAATTAATTTTAATACGCATTTGAAATAAATTATTTATTATGGAAATTAGCGTGGATTGAACGTATAAAGCCCCATTGCATCGGAAATTTTAGGTTAGTATTAGGGTAAATAACATGAAGCTAGGATCGAACTCAGATCCGACTGCTTCAATATACATCAATAAAACCATTAAAAATTCTCAAAAAATAATCCAAGCAAAAATTCACATCATTAATCGAGTACATAATATTACAATCAACTTCAGAAATTCTTCTACAAAGATCAACATAATTACCCCTCCCATAATCCCTTTTCACAACATTACAACAAGTAATTTTAGAATAACACGTTTTAATATAAAATTCGATAGGTGGATGATGAGCATCAATTGGAAAAGTAACAGACACAAAGTGAAAATTACTAACTATTGGTACATTAAACAGAACACAATCTAAAGTACGCTGAAAATTATTAACAACATGGTTATATTGTGGAAGCCCAAAAAAATTGCAAAATCTAAGCATTCTTAAAGCTTTTTGAGATAATAAAGAATAATGCGTAATAATTTTATCCTTAAATAAATCAGGGACATTCAAATCATCAACAATGATAATATTATTATATCTAATCAAAAAATCTTCAAGTGCTGTCAAGAAGTAATCAAGCTCTAAAAGTGAGATATTAGGTTTAAAATAAATATTTCCCAGTATACATTTAAGATTATGATCTATATAAACTTCACACCATGTATATTCACATACAGAAGAAGTAAAACATAGATCTTTATATAAAACATTTTTGTTGATAGCAATAAGAATATTACCTCCTCTAGCTGCATCATCATCATCACCATCATCATCATCATCACCATCATCATCATCATCATAATAATAATAATAATAATAATAATAATAATAATAATAATAATAATAATAATAATAATAATAATAATAATAATAATAATAATAATAATAATAATAATAATAATAATAATAATAATAATAATAATAATAATAATAATAATAATAATAATAATAAATGTAAGTAAGCTTTGCATGGCACAACAGCACACATGGACCTGCAAGTTTATCAAATGGGCTTTAGGTTATGTACCTGACATAAAGGTGCCAATGGCCATCCAGACTGAGGATGGTATGTTTGCTGACCATAACATGATTATGCCATTGTTCAAATACTTTCAAGATAAGTTAAGTGCTGAGCCCTGCATTTTCTTCCTGCCAAAAATGTTTGGAGAGGTTGAGAGTGAATTACCAGTTAGTGAAAATGATATAATGGAGAAAATGAGAACTATCAGCAATGCTTGTCACCCACGTGACCATGGGATACCACTGTTCACTCTCATGCATTTAAGTTTTTACAGCTAAATACCTCAAAGATTTAGAAAACCATTTTGCTCAAGAAATTAAGCCAAGCACAGGGATATACCCCATGGCAATAGTGCCATATAATAAAAAAGGCATACCAATGCCAAATGAGCTTAGACCAATATCTATGGGGCCACTTTCTATTAAAATATTGGAAAAGATTATAAAAGATAACATTGAGCCCTATATTTTACCTACCATCAGTGAATCACAATTTGCAAAGAATACATCATCAACAGTGCAAGCAGCATTGTTTTTCAAGACCATGATGATAGCCACTAGGGTGAGGAAGCAATATAGCACAGTGGTGGTGCAGATAGATATTACTTCAGCTTTCAATTCAGTGAGAATCCCTGTGCTACTGGATATGCTCAAGAAGATTAAAATACCCAAAGCTCTGCTATATTTGACTGCAAACTGGATACTGAGCAGAGAACTTTATGTTACTATGAATGGCAGAAATTCACCCTCATTCATTAAAAGACAATCACTATCCCAGGGGTCTCCTCTGAGTGCATTAATGTTTATTTATTATATCAATCCACTTATTGAAAAAATCAATAGCACATTCATTGGAGTTCAAATACCTGGTACAACACAGAAGATTGCATGTCTTGCATACATGGATGATATCACAGTCTTCTTGACATCCAAGAAGCAAATACCACAGCTTCAGGCAGTGCTTGAACAATTCTCAAAACAATATGGAATGAGAATAAACCTAGAAAAGACTGCAGCATGGACACTACTGTGGGCCAATGTATCAAGTAAAACCTACTCCATTTTTAGGCTTTCCTTTTTTTCTAGGAGCCACTGAGATGTCAGATCCAAGTCAAGCTCAAAGAAGAAGTCAAAAGCATATCTGAATCACTCTCAAAGGCATATTTGTCCATATATGCAAAGGTGCAACTGATTAACAAGCTTATAATAACCAAGATTACATATTATATGCCTGTAGTTGAATTTTCAAAAAAATTTATGGCATCCATTAATTCCATATGTTGCAAGCTCATCTGGGGAAAAAAGATGGTGGCAATTTCAATGGCAAAACTCAATCGCCCTCTTATAGCAAATGGACTGAGGTTGCTTTGCTTACAAACATTTCAAACATTCAAAACAAGGAATGCTATAATTGCTATACTCACTCAATTTCTTAAATTAAGACACTTAGAGCAGATAACACCTACAGATAGGTCTTCTCCAAAAGATTGTTTTTTGGCAGTCACCATCTACCAATGCAGGAGAGAAAGAAAAATCCCGGATCAATTGGAAAAAAAGTATAAATATTGGGAAATATTAAGTTTATATATCAAAATAATCTCAATGAGAAGATCCCATCAATACTAGAAATAGGAAACAAATATCTGATCAAGTAATACAAAAGTTGGCAACTAGAACCTACGTTTCTAGATTTTATAATCAAAATGAATTTGAATGTTTTACCTACTAAATATTTTTTACATCACAGAAGAATGTACAGGTCACTTGATCCTTTCTGTGGCCTTTGCCATATGGCTCGGGAGACTTTACAGCATATAATTTTCAACTGCAAGGCCATGGAGCAAACTAGATGCATTCTGCAGGGGAAATATAGAAAACTAAACACTACAACGATACAAATTATGTCAACTTACAAAGATAGGTTTGTACCAGCCATAAGGGCCTCAACATTTGTCTTATGTGCACTTTGGTGTACTATGTGCATTTGTATTGAGTAATAACCTCAGAAGGCATCCAGCCACCTTTGAGAATAAGTTTAAAAAAATTCAAGTTAGAGACAAACAGATCACCAGCCTGGATATTTATGCAGCTACTTGGTCCCTGCTCAGACAAACAGCAAAGTTATAAATAATGGACAATCCAGTATATTATATGTAGACAAGAACTATGTTTTAAGCTCATGTAAATTCAGAAAGAATATCAAAATGACAATGCAAATGTTAAAATTTGTAATCAACTTGTAGCTGTTAATTTACTATGTAACCACTAATGTTGTATTCTTTTGAGACAATAAAGGCCTTTTGAAACATAATAATAATAATAATAATAATAATAATAATAATAATAATAATAATAATAATAATAATAATAATAATAATAATAATAATAATAATAATAATAATAATAATAATAATAATAATAATAATAATAATAATAATAATATCACGTCAGGATCAAATAAAATAATAATAATAATAATAATAATAATAATAATAATAATAATAGAAGTAGTAGTAGTAGTAGTAGTAATAATAATAATAATAATAATAATAATAATAATAATAATTAATAATAATAATAATAATAATAATAAACGATAGCTATAAAACAGGATTTCAAAACCGAAAGCAGACCTTTACTTGAATAATTTCTATTTAAAAAGCTATTATAATTTTAACAAAATATAATGTAAACATATAATATTTTGAAAAATAAATATTCCACATTTTTTTTTTAAAAAAAAGAGTAAATAAAATTGTGGTTCGATTGAATTTACAACCTAATTAAAAAAACAGCACCGGATATGGTAAATTACAATTCAGTATCTTTGATTTTTGACAACTTTTGAAATTGTAATTCAAAAATTCTGACTTGTATGGATTAAAATTATAGCCACAATTTGAAATATTTTAAATTTTTGAGAAATGCTTTACATCTTTATATTCCATTTTTATTAACATATGTAACGGAGAACATTATAAAAGTGATATTCATAGGAAATGAAATTCTTCATTCATTGCTATTTTTTTGGTTGAAATAAGATTATCAATTCAAAAATAAATAAAAGTGCGTTAATAAGTAATAAAGTTTAAAATGTTTAATAATTTCGCAATTAAAATAAAAATATTTATAAAAATAGTTACTTACAGTTTGAAACATTTTATACTTTATAATATACTTTTTCCCATTTTTATAATACTATATATATATACTTATATATTTTTATTATATAATTTAAGATATGTTCTTAATAATTTGTATATATATATTTAATTTTTTTTCATAAAATAGGTAATATTTCATTATATTTTAACATATTTAATATACTTATATTTAGTATTGTCAAAAGAGGCGAGTCATAAGAAATGAATGTTATTTTTATTATATTGGGGGATTATTTTAAAATGTATATAAGTTATTAAATTATGGCCCGAATTGGGACATCAGTAAGATGGCAGACTTTCACTACTCTAATTAAGCATAGAAAGAGGTATGAATCTAAGAAAATTGTAAATGTTCCGATATTTTTTAGCTAAGAATCTTGTGTAAGAATTGTTAAGATTAAAGTAAATTTGAATTAGAGATTGTAAAGAATCAAGATTTTGATTTGTATTTGATCAAATCAAAATAAGAATGTTAAAGACATAATTAATGTAATGATATAATCAATGCTGGACCAACTAATGAGTGTGGGTTCAACATGAAATATCTATATTGGAGATCATATATTTTTCTCACATATATGTGATCATATGTATCTATTGTAAAAGATGAATTGGGTAGATGGGAGGAACTTGAAATTCTGAGTTTGTCTCTTATAATTTCATTAAGTTTAGTATAAATAGCATACATATATTTAAATATTATATATTCAGTCTGTATTCTGCACATCCAACTTCTGTATAATTAAATAAACATATAAAAATCCTATGTGTGAGGCTCAGATTGACTTAAGATCAACATGGGTATGTCAATAATATTGGCATCAACAAGGCCTTGGAACATTCCACCTTTGAATTTTCAATGAAATGGATGGCTGAAGAGTTGGAGAGTGGCATTAAAGTTTCAAGATTTGTTATCTTACTGTAAATGGAGCACATAATGTTTATATGTTTGGGAGATTGTTTATTATGGTTACTAACCATCATTGCACCATCTCCCAGCTGGTTTTGGTCACATATTCATTATTTTACATTTATTTTATAGTAAATTTAATATTTAAAATTTTAGTTCCCAAAAAATCCACATTTAGCAGTAATTTTGAAAAAAAATTGATTTTTATTGTCATCTATTTGTTATATAGTCCATCCCCTTTTTCCTTATAATGAGTAAAAATTGTCTTCAACTTCAGCCATTGTTTTTTAGGCATTTCTATCTGTCAAATTCAGAAATTAAACCAAAATGTTTTATGCTTTCATAATAGATTTTGAACATAAATAAAAATATTTCTCATAATTTTTTACATTCATAATTAAGTTTTTACATCACCTTACCTAAATATAAACTTTGATATAAAATTTTTAAATTTTAGAAAAAAAATAATCGAGGGAAATTGAATAGTGCTTGATCACTATTTGCATATAAATGACATTCAGTGATAAGAAGTAAAACCCTATCATTTTTATAAATGTTTATGGATTTTATGATTACTTTGTACATTATATTGATTAATAATGGGTCTAGATTTAGATTTTTATTTAAAATATTAATTTTGGATGGAGAAAAGACAACTGAAATGAATAATCAGAGATACAATTTCTAAAATGAAATCACAGCGCTTTCTCTTACTGATTGGTTGAAATATAATTTTTATGTTTTACTGCAGGATATTTTTTAAATGTTTTACTTATATTTTTCTTTAGTTATTAATATTATTTTTAATTTTTTGTTACATTTAATTAATTTGAAAGTAAAATTATTCAATGTGTAGAAGCAAAATTAAAACAATTTTGTTTATTGTAGATTAATATTTTTATGTAATTGACCAATAAAATTATAGAATTGTGATCAACAAATAAAATTACTCAAATTTTTATATAATTGACAAATAAAATTATTTTCATTGTTTGTTAGAACAATAAAACAACAGAATTTTCAGTTAAAGGGTTAACCTTTTCCATGTTCATTAACTGAAAATATTCCTATTGGCCAAGTGAATTAAAGTTCTACACTTTTGCTTGGTCAATTACAGAATCAGCAATAAAATTATGTCTTTTTTTTTAAATTATATTCATTTTAGTTTAGTGTCTAAAAAGCAAATTAATAATTTGTCAGATTATTAAAGTAAACAAACGTTTTTTTAAAAAAATAAATTTATATTTATATTTGATAAAAATAATCTACAATGGAGAACATAAAATGTACTTTTCATAACCTATTACAAAATGCAGCCTACAACACTGATTTTTTCACACTTAATTTCCATGTAAAAGTAAATAATTTTTACTAAAATTGGACCTTTTTTTCTAAACTAATTATATTTTCATACATATTTTATGAAAAGAATAATAAATAATTTAAAAAATACTCTAAAGTATACAATTGTATTTTGAAAATCAAAATAAAGAACTTAGACCTGACAAACTTGTTGACAAGAACTCATTATTGTAGAGAATGAGAAACAACCAATCAGCACCATGGAAGAAATGCCTTATGTCATTGTTATAACTTTAAATTTAAATATTATTGATCTTTTAGTTGTAAATTATTTTACATTTAAAATATCAATAAATTTTAAGGAGGGCAGCATCATACAATACATTTTTCTTGATAAAATAGTATAAAACCAGCAAAATAATGTAAAAATTAGTGGTTTTGGAGTTAGTTAAAAATGACTATGACTATGATCATGGAATATGGATAAAAGGTTAAAACGTATCTTAACCTGATCTTTTAAAATTGTAAATAAAAATAAATCCTGATTATAAAACTATATTGTAATTGAACTTTATTTAATATGTACAATTTTACTTTCAATCTTAATGATAAAAACTAAAAACATAGATATCTACTTTGGACTAAAAACACACAAAAAAATATTTCTTTAAGCACAATTGGGTTTTTCATATTTAACTTAAAATAAAAACATGAAGGGTTCTGAAATTAATTAAGTTAGCCCCTATTTTTAATAGCAAATGATTTACTTAATTAATTTCTGAACCACACATCCACAGTTTTTTAAAATAAATATAAAATGCTCAATTGTTGTTGAAGAAACATTTATTTAGTAAGAACTATTTTTTTAAAAAAATCTGCCAATAAAAACTATATTTCATCAAAATATAAATATACATTTTGCAGATAGAAAAATTAAATCAAAGATAAGACTTTCTGGGTAAATATTCTTTACATTGTGATAATGAAAACTCAATGCATTCAATTATAATTAAAATGCAAATTAGCATTTTTTTTATATTTTTTGGTGGATCACTGAACTGAAAGCAAAATAGATCTAAAAAAGTTTGTCAAATCTACTTTAAAATTAAGCTATTTTTATAACAATTATTGATAATAGTTAATCATATTAGTTCATAATATATATTTTTAATAGTTTTCATTATTATTACTGTAATTATAGGTAATATTCTTTAATGGGTGTTTTAGTTTAGTTTTAATAAATAGATTAGAAAAGTATAATTAATTTTCATTCTACATTTTAAATTTAGACTTTGAATATTAGAGGAAAACGTTCGACACAAAAGCTCCTAAAATGCGTGAATATCTTCCAGTTTTGTTTTTTTCTTAATTAGCCAAACTTCACATAATTTTGCAAATGTTACCAATTATTCTTACAGATATATAAATTACTTTATAATATCATATTTAAGATGATTGCATTATTATGAAACGTAATTGTTATCATATGAGGGTCTATATACAATATTTTGAAAGATTTAAATGGGCGTGTGTTTGTAATTAAGGTACAAATACCTGCTAATGGTACCGAGGAGGTTTTTGAAAAAATAAAGAAACCGAAACCTTTATTAATAAAATAATCGGTGGGTCAATCTGAGAACTAGTATATATCTTCGTCTCCAACAGGCCTAGAACATGAGTTGAACTAAATAACACCATTTCGACAGTTGTAATAATTTTTCAACTGAATTTAACCCACTAATATTAAAAGCTCCAATATTTATTTTCATAATCGATTTAAATATTTAAATTATTATTAACAATAACTATATATATATATCGAACACATTTTAACTTTAAATAGTTTTTTTTTCTCATGTGTCATAGCATCAGCCAGGACAACTTCTTGTAAAGCAGCCGTTGCTGACGTCTCGACCACCAATGCTTGACAACTTTAGATAGTTATTATAATAAACACTAATTTTATACTCTAATTAATACTGTGTGTTTGCTTAATTGGTAGTGTTTATTATAATAACTTTAAATAGTTATTATGATAAACACTACCTATTAAGCAAATACACAGTATTAATTAGAGTGTAAAATTACAAATGCAAAACATGTTATTTAATAATATAAATTTGAACTATTTTTTTGGTATGCCATGGTCTCATTCTGGTACTGGAAGTCCCTCTACTAACGAATTAGTGGCCTCATTTAAAATATTACAATGATCCGATACACCTACCTCACCTAAAATGTATTCTTTGGATGATGAAAATTCAAGTTAATTGTCTGTGTCTTGAGATATTACTTTTAATTTTTTATTTTTTATCATTGAAAGTCTTGCATCATCTTCACTATCAGAAAAATCAATATTCTTTTTTTTCATATCTTTTTGTCAGGATGACCTGGCTCACATCTATTGTTTGACTCACTATTTGTCTGAGATGGCCTTGAATAACTCAATTTTTGTGTAGTATTCATTATCAGTTCAATTGTTTTGTTAATTGGTGCAGGTAAGACAATTATAGTATCATTCAACATTTTGTTATTAGAATTTTCAAAAATATGTACCATCTCATACTTATTTTCTATTTCATCCATGTTTAAAGTAACCAAGCAAACATCTGTCTTAACCACATCAGACCTTACTGCGTTTTCACTTTGCAGCTCCAACACATTCACATGCTTGATTGATTGATCTAAGGCATTGATGCCTTGAAGTAGCTACCATATTGCTTTGTGGACACAGAAATTTTGGGCAGTTTTTAATGATGTGTTCATGCTTTTTACAATGAAAACAGTGTGGCTTTAAGCCTCAAATCAATATAAATAACATTGCCTCTTGATCTGAAATTTGTTAAGGTATTTGTGTTGCATTTATATCTTTGTTTAATTTAACTTTAAATTTGAAGCTATTTCTGTAAATTGGTACAGGGGTATCTTTTTAAAACATTGGTTGAAAAAAATATTACAGTTTTGAATGGAACCATTAATCTCTGAAAGTCATTAACACTATAATTCCGATATGTTTTTTACATGGCCTGAAATAATGTTCTCTCTTTCTCAATCGATCTTTACTAATGCACATCTACCCAGAGTATGTATTGATCTATTAAATCTATTTCTTTGCTCTTCATTAAAAAAATTTAGTATAATGTACATTGGGTTTGGATGATCTATAGTTCTGCAAATTGTGTCCCACATGTTATGTTTCTGTATTTCACTGTATAACAGATCTTTTGGAAATCTGAACAAAAAGCAATTTAAATCCATTATTGCTAGAACAGTAGATCGATGTGTAAAAAATCTCTTGATTGAATAAAATAGTGGATTTGGTATTGTCCCATTGAATTTAGAATGTATATAACTTAGCCTCTTTTCTGTCCATGCTTCGTGTAATATAACATTATTTTCATTTGACTCAGGTGTTAAAATATCTAGATTTCCAATGTCATCAAAGGTAGATTTATAAAATCTTGGTTGTATTTTTGTTACATTTGTATTAATCATTTCTTTGCTATGCATTGGTTTATCCTGATTAAGCTTTGTTTGCTTCATTATGCTTACATAGGTCAAATTTATATCGCTGCATGTGGCATTGCATGGCACCATCATCTTGAATTGAGGCACAAGTAATTGCCTGCAGTTACTGTGGATTGCAGTGACTGTTAAACAAATCTATTGCCTCAACCAATCCAAAATTCTTAAATAATAGATATATAATGTTACAATGAAAGTAAACTAATTTAATCTTATTTTAAAATACCTCTGTCTTTTAGAATGATGTGTGCGGAGAACTTA
>JAQFVV010012445.1:233666-436607 GCA_028023455.1 Epiperipatus broadwayi | reverse complement strand
AAAAAAAAACATTCTCTTTATGGAATTAAAAAACATTGAGTTGAAAAATAAATATTTGTACATTAAATAAAATTCAACAATTAAGATAATATTAATTTTATGGTTTTCAGAAAATTTATCAACTTCACAGCCATTATCTTTACTAAGCTTTTGCTTTACTAAACCATCGACAGTGAAAGGATCTTTTAACTTCAAAATCATGATTCCTTATATTAATTTTTTCGACATTAAAAACAACTTCTTTATTTTTCTCTGAAAAATTATGGATCTCAAAATTATTACTTTTACTAGCTTATGGTTTTGAATAGTGTATGCTATTTTCAACCAAAATGTCATCAACTGTAGAGTCATTTACTCCAGAGTTAATCATTTTTAAATCACTAACTTTGTTCCATCATCACTACTTTTACTAGCATGTGGTTCTGCAGCTTTGATATATCTATAATTGTATTAATTTTAACCTCCCACTCCACAGATTGATCTCTCTATTCTCCCACATAATCTTCTGTAGCCTTGCCCACTTCACTAACATGATCATTTTAAACATTACTAACCATAGAGTTCCTAACATAAGAATTATCACATCAAATTTGTCTACATTGAAAATGATGTTTTCTTACCTTTGAAAATCAACAACACTTTTGACTTCAGCCTTCATATATATATATATATATATATATATATATATATATATATATATATATATATATATATATATATATATATATATATATATATATATATATATATATATTATGTCTGGAAAGAGTATTTTGTTTTATATTTAAAATTTTAAAACAGCTTTCTAAAGCCCTATTCTCATCAATCATTTGCTTCTGCAAATTTTGGCATTGTTTTCTTGACTCTTCAAACTTCACCATTATCTTTTGAGTTCCTTTACTTATTTCTTCTCTAGAATTATCAAATTTGGCCCTATGAGAAATAGCTTCAACTTTTTATTTCTCTCTAATAGCTATTGTCTTGTCTCTGGAATCTTTTAGTTTTTGGGTGAATTTGGTCTCTAAATCATTCAATTTAGTATATATTTCTACTTTCATATCTTTTGAGCTAGAATTTAACCTGCCTTCAAGTTCTTCATGAACATGCATTATTCTTTACATCCATCTTAATAGAGTTGGCATCTATCTTGGCATTTAAATCATTTTTATTTCCTTTAAATTGCTAGAGTTAGCAACTAATTTAAGACTAAATTCATCTTTAAAATCATCTTTATTTTTTTTAAGTTGTTTGAGTTGGCATTTATATTTACATTTAATTCAGCAGCGTTAATTTCTACCTTTGCATTTACTGCTTTTAATTCTGCACGTAGATCTTGGCAGATTCTTAGGATTTTGTTCTGCTAATCCTGGACTATCCCAACATATTGTCATTAGTATCAACCATTATATTTAATACTTAGACATTATCACTTATGTAAATTCAAGGTTGATAAAAAGAATAATTTGATGTGACTTGTGGCAGATCTGGAGAACATGGGATACAAATGTGGATTTCTCAATAGAAAGATTAAACAATTTTACCACAAGCTTAGATTCATCCCAGTTATAGAAAAGAAACAACAGTTTCTGCTGCCATATATACACCCTTCATAGGTAAACTTTTAGTCAAAAAAAATTCCAATGACTTCAAAGTAGGCTTTCATTCACCACCATCTATTAATAGATGATTCAATAATGCAAATGACATGATTACTCCTTAACTAACCCCCCATATCTTGTACAAGATGACTTTTCCCCAACATGGCTTCCAAACAACATACTATGGTGAAACTAAAGCAAATATTGCCACTAGATTATTGCAACATCAATACATATACCACAGAATGTGACCTAAGGCCAAAGGCAGCTTAATATTTGTAGAGCATAAAAAAGTCACTGCCCACACCTTACAACTAGCTTCAGCCAAAATAATGTGCACAGAGTGTAACAATGCAAAACACAAAGTGAGGGAGGCTTGTTTTATCATAGATGATCCAAAAGCAATCAACAGAAGGGACACCTGCTTTACTATCTCTAAAAAGTGGGTCATTTAAACATTATTGAATAAATTTGCATATATTACTGTGGTATTCACTAACTAATAATGAAAAGAGCTATGAATATGGGAACATAGAATTTCCAAAAGTACTTAGCTTATCAATTGTTATGTCATCATCATCATCATTATCAACCATTATCAATCCACTGCAGGATGAAGGTTTCTCCAAGTTTAATCCATCTTCGCCGATCTTTAGCTTCTCTTCTCCACATCACCCCTGCACACTTTTTTATTTCATCCATCCATCTCACATGTGGTCTCTTTCTGGGTCTTTTACAATCTCTTGGAATCCAGTTTAAAATTTCAATTGTCCATCTATTATTATTGTTATGTACAGCTTCATTAATTGTGTATAAAACACAAGATTAGTATATTATGAACTCAGATATTTAAAGATATATAAAACAAAAAAAAATTAAATTATATTTTCAAAATATATTTACGTGAACTATCTGATGTTTGTTACTACTTGCCTATATTAAAAAAAAAAATTATCACACAAAGCATACATAAAAATAACCCTATCCTTAAAAGTTTTTTTATTTTTCCTGGAGACTAGCTTCTCAACTTCAATAATGTCATATGCTTGTACATTATTTTAAGGGTAACCACACAAGTCAAAAAAAAATTACTATTTTATTTTGAATTCTTAAAATTATATAAATCATTTATTGAATCATGAAAAATAACATTTACATTCATAGCAATACCAAGATGGTTTAAATTTTGAGACCCAAGAATGGAAAGCATCAAATTGCAATTGTACATATGTGGGATGGCAAAGAGTTGTTCTGTTATGCCTTACAGATTTATATATGTTAACTTCTAACTGAGAGAATGTATAAAAAGATGTCTTTTAAATGCCCCACAGATTTGGGCAGAAAATTGTAATGGTATAAAGATCAAAAAATTATGGTTTGATAACATCTAAATTATAATAGTGTGAGGGTGGGAAGCCAATATCTCAAATTTTTCTATGGATTTGGAAGCCAAATTGCAATAGTACATAACTGGAAATGAGAGTGGATGAATAGATTGGTTCTTTGAACTAGGTACTAAAAGCAAATAGAGAACAAGAAGCTATCTCACTCATACATCAATCTCTACTGGCAATTTCTGTAAAAAGGGGTTAGCTTTTAAAATGATATCCTATAACTAAGCTAATCAAACTCATAAAATATATGAAAAGAAAGTAACCAACATTATTATATGTCTAAACTTTATTTACATACTCTCATTGTTTACCATTAATAGTTATTAATTAGACTTGATTACTTGCTAACTGTAAAGTAGAAACAAAGAGGATATTTTATTGATCCTAAATTATATTTACAACTGACTAAATATAAAGAATTGCTTTAATATTTTAAAATTATTATTGTTATACGATATAGCTCTTATTCATGATTGAGCAAGTAATCAGTAATATTTCAATATTATCGTTATCTAATTAATTATTCCACTCTGACTCATGTGTACAGATAAGTAATGAGATTTTTTTAAAAATTACATAAAATCACTTTAAATAAAACAATTGGTTTATCTTCCGTTCATGATATGTGTTCTTTTTTTCTTTCTAGAGGAGTAAAAATAACAAAGAGTAATAATATGCAATTTATTTCATACATTTCTCATTTGATTTCTGTGAAATTTATATTGAACAACATTTGATAATGATATATCTATTTAAGTTGCATTTGAGCTCAAATGAAGAACATTTATCTTTTTAAGAATAAATAAGGCATGACAATAACAATAATAGTAGAAATTTGCTAACATCAAATAGTTCAAGGTCAAATATTCATTCTTTAAGGTAGGATTATAAAACTGGGAATTAAAAAAATACTAAGTCACTTTGGCACTATACTAAATAAAAATATGAATAAAATAAAAGCAAAAGCTTACTTTTTCTTGAATTTTTCTGGGTTTGAAGCAATATTTATGGGAGTCAGTTATGAGGCACAGGATTTCCATTTCTTTTCCAGTATAACTTTTAAGAACTATCAATTGATGAAAAAGGTGTTTAAATTGATAGCAAGGCTTTTAGATTTTTATTCAATCATTTTTAGATATCAATATATTATAATCCTTATTCAATTAAATTCCAATTTTTTTTACTTTTAGCTTTTTTCCTCCTTATTTTAGAAGATCAGAGTTAATCACCCCCCCTCTACAACTTTGTTTAAATAATATATAGTTTTTATTACAATGCACTGTGGGAGCAAATAAACCAATAATCTTAGTGTGAATATATTAATATTACCCCCTCTGGCTTCATTTTTAATAACTACCCATAATATCAAAAACTATTTTCAATTCACTACAAAAAAATATGCTTAAGAATTAAATGTAACGATTCATTTTACAAGATTTACAAATTTGATTTAATTATTTATTTATTTCAATTGCTATTCAACACTAATAAAATAGTAATATATTTATCTCCCAATTAATAACAATATTTTTAAATTATTTTATCCCTAGTTTCAAACCTATACTGGGTTTAAAATCTCATCTCTACTAAAGCAATTTCCTAGTGCATCCAGAACAGACTTTATTTTAAGCCACTTGTTAAGATTTTAATGCCAAATATATTATTATGATTTAAAATTTTGGATTATTTAATACAGGGACCTAAATAAAAGGTCTCTCTCTCTCTCTCTCTCTCTATATATATATATATATATATATATATATATATATATATATATATATGGGTGGGTGTGTGTGGGTGTTTTTAAATCACATTTTTCACCTTTAAGGTATCCTAATATAGATCTCTTAATGTATTTTATTGGACAAATTGGCCCTCAAATATGGAAAAATTATTAAAACATTCATTTGTATCACATTTAATTGCTAAAAATCCAGTAAGAGTTTTTATCACAGAGTTATAGTATCTCTGATAAATACCTTTTTATAATAAGGTATTATAAATACTGCAGGGATTTCTATGTTTGTACATATAAATACTCAAATATAAAGCATTATGACAGTATATCTTACCTTCAAATAGATCTCATGATTATGTAATGTCTGCAAATTATTTTCCAAAAAACATAATAAATATATTTCAATAATTATAATCACATCAAATGTTTCATATTTAAAAGAATCTTTACACTGCCACAAATGCTGACAGATAAATCATTTAAGGCATTTATACACACACACGCGCGCGCGCACACACACATATATATATATATATTGTAACCTTCTCCAACTCCATAGTCTTTTCTTAGCTCAGATGTTAAAGTATAAAACATATAGAAACACTACTTTATGAGACTCAATTAACTATGAGGCATAGATCCTCAAAAACGTTTAGCCAATAAACTTTAATATTAATTTATATATCTTCTTCTCTATTAACAATTATAAATAAGTATTTTTATTAGAAACATATAATATATAAAACATAAGGTAAACTTAGAAGAAATTCACAATATAGTGGTTTCAACAATGAGAAGACATATAGAATATGCTCCCCAATGGCATTGTTATTGAAGAAATTTTTCAATCATTATCCTAGTACAAATTAGAAAAATCCCCACAACAGACAATAACTAACAATAATCTTTTATCAAAAATAATGATCACTCTTCCCTTCACTTATTTAATAAATTATAAAAAATAATGCAATCAAATGCATATTAAAACTTTTTATAATAACTATTGCTACCTTACAAATATCTCAAGGATAATAATTATTCCCTTTTAATAAAATAACAATTACCACCAATAAGATAATTGGATACTAGAAGGGATTTTACTAAGATTCAATCATTCTAATAACAGCCACACCTAACTTTACAAATATAAATTAAATTTCTGTCTTAAAATTAACATAGCTCTAATCATCATAATATAATAAATTAACATTTATTATTTCTGCCTTACGTTCCCATAAATGATTTAATTATACTTGAATATTAAATATCTTCAGTATACAAACATTAATTACAAAACAGAACTATACTATTATTATCATCAAAAACTTTTACAAGACAATTATAACATCCTCCCCGTTTTCATTCACTTTAATACATTAATTTAAATAACATCTACTCTTTTAAATTACAACTTAAAAAACAGCAAACCTTACAATAAATTTTATTAATAATTTATCGTTTAAACACATATAACATTTTTAATTTACTCTAATAATGAATTCAGATTGATTTTAAAATAATAATAATGCGACTCTCAACGATATTATTTTCAGTTAATTTTCTATGAAATGATAGTCTTAAAATAATAATTTTTAGATAATTATAACTTTCAATTTGATAAATAATTGATTTACCAAGTTCTTCTTTACATCTTACACATAAATTATCCCAAATGTATATCTTTAATTGCAATCATTTTATATAATTTATATGCTTTTGATATAATTTATGTGTTTTTGATATGACTTTATGATAAAAATAATTCTTAGTAGAAACAAAGTCACTAGTCTAAATTTATACTAAAATATTTGTTTATTTGAACAACAACAATGATAAATAACCAATGATTAAATATTCAATAACATAATTATATATACAATACATATAAGATTATTACAATATCTGTACACTTATTTACATTGATAAAATAAATACATTAACTACACATACCTATTTTAAATTTAACATTCATATTATATAAGTATTCTATTTTTTAAATATTAAATTTATTGGCCTCAACATGTATGCCTTCTTTCATATAGGGACATAATTATACCGTTTATGAGTTCTTCATATGGGTTCGATTTTCAGTCCATTTAATAATATAATACCTTACCTTTTTTATATCACTCATATAAAAATACAATACTTTATTAAATTTTATATTTGCAAATCTATGTAAACTTTATCAAGAAAATTTACACATTGATATTGTTATACTTTTTAATATAAAATTTATAGCATGTTGAAATAATTAATTTAATCAAAATTTATTTATTACTAGATGATCATAAATTTTGTTCATTCTTTACCTGTTTTCATTTTCATCATTGATTTTATTTTTATCTTTTGCATGATATCAGTCAGATATTATTTAATTACTGTTAACATTTGTGTTGTATTTATTCAGGTTCTTCTAAAACAGTCATTTACTACCTAAAAAGGAAACAATAATATATCTAAAAATACATAACTAGTCTTCATTCATGTTTTTTATATGCCTTTCTTTACTATCTAAAAGTCTTCTGTAAATAAGAAACTGATTTTAATAAACTTACAACACTAAGTATGAAAATGGAAGTCTCCTTTTTTAAAAAATGGAATGTTAAATCTTGGCAAGTAGTCATTTTTTATCTCAATGATCCTACTCTAATACCCAGGCTTCTATTCTAAGCTCTTATGGACATTAACACCCATATTTTGTGGAAATTCCTCTCATCTCTTTGTACCACAAGTACCAATATAGATAAATCTAGACCCATCCCATTATTTTATTTCCATTAGTTATTTAGAAAGGTATTTCATTCTATCCTGGAATGATTACTTATCTAACTATAACATATTTCTAGCATCAATAACTATCATATACCACATGATTAATACTACCATCTCATCTTCCTTCAAATATTTTTCTACAAAATTAACAATTCTATATTACAAAACAAATTATATATAATTTGACAAATGTCAATATTATACTTATAACACACAATCTGAGATCAGTTATTTTATTGCATTTACCATTCATACCTTTATACCTTTTCCTATGACTATTTAAGATTCAAATATCATAGGTATTTTATGTTTTATTACCATAAATCCCCTCTCTTGATTCATTATGATATTAATCTACTTATTAAATTTTTTTATTTAAAAACATCTAATAAATAAATTTCAAATGTTATTTTATAATAGAAATAAAAAGTATTGTTTTACCCATACTCTGTCTTTTTCTCACATTCACGTATACTATATTAACTTAAATATACTTCTTAGAATCATCAATTTTAAAATAGACATCAAAAATAGAAAACATAGTAATACATTAACATATTCAATTCATATATCTTAATACTAAACTTAATATCTAATACCACATTTACATTTATGTTTGAAATCTATAACCAAAGATAAAAAATAGTATTTTCTTCTTATTCTTCTTCCATGCTCTTAATTATTATAAACTTTATCATGGTGATTTGACACTTCCTTGCAAGTTATTATTCTTATCTTCTCCATTGGCAAGAAACTCCCAGGATCCTATGTAAAACATTTAAGAATCATAAATAACAATAATGGAATAAACAATCCAAAAGTTTGATGCCTCTTTCAAAAATCTTTTATATTTGAATATGTTTGTTTGAACATGAAATGTTTATAAATATCATATAAGTCTAATAAAAATTGTAGTTGAATCACTAATTTAAAGCACATGTGAGCATGAATCTTTTTATTATTATGCTTTAATATTTATAGCATTAAATTGTAAGTCATTTTCACTTACACTTTGTTCATCGTTATATTTTATATAAGAATTTATTTCCTTTTTACGATAATCATAAATAAGTTCATTTAAGTTTATTCTTCAGTAATATACTTTTTATCAATAATTGGAATAAGTGAAATTAATAACTTTCCTTGCTGAAATCTTATCCTTTTGATATTTTCTAGTACAACAAAAAATTGTATGGCTAATAAAATATTCTTCCTTAATATAAGCTTTCATTTAATATAATCAATAATAAACATTCACTATCATATTTTTTTGTTAATATTTTGTTTTCATTATAAAATATATTAGGAATGTCTATTCCTTAAATATTAGTTTCATAAAGTTAATTTGAACTATAAAAAGTTATCTTAATTAACAAAATAACTAGTTGCTTTTAACTTCTAGCTTTCATTATTAGCTATGTTAAAGTTCTATGAATTATTTTAATTGGTTTATAAAAGTTAACTCTTTGTATTTTTGTTCTATTCCTCTTCATAATTAAGCTATTAACTAAGTTGGTTATCAAAGCAGAAATAAGTAGAAAGTATTTCCTTATGTGACTGTATTTAAACCTTTTAATTAATTGAAGTTAAGTATCCTTGTTCTTCAAGGTTTTTCCATCAATAATAACAATATATTTTTGCACTTTTTCTTTTAATACCATTTTTAAAATTGTGAATTGAGATTGCAGACAATAATAGTATTGTAGATGGAGACATTTTGTTGAACTTACTCAGACATTTTTAAATTATTATTAAAATATTATATTTCTTTTCAGTAGGTTTAAATTATTTATTTAACTTTTTATATAAAAAAAAAGTTAAATTTTATACGTTTTTAAAACTTTTTAAAGAGAAATAATGGTTCCCTTTCTCCTTTCTACTTTTTCTTTCTATTCTTCTTTCCTGTTTGCTCAATTGTATTTATAAGTCTGGACAGCATGATGTAATAAACCCAATCAATTGCATCATTGGTTAATAAATCAAAATTAACTAACAGTTTTAGGATAATGAATTTCCTGTCTACAAAATAATAATAAAATTTACAATATTTTATAACTAATAAATTTAAACAATTTTAAATTAAAACTTAAAATATATTATCATTTAACGATTTTAAACTAATATTATAGTAATAATATTTAGTCTTAAACAATTATTAGAACTTTTAAAAATATATTTATTATTTTATGATAAATAAATTATTTGACTTTTATTTATTAGAATTCAGTCTAGAGCCCAATATATCCATCTTTTAAAGGACCAATGCAATTAATATTAAAATTGAATTTCTTTCTATTGTAACTTTTTATATAAATCTAACATATTTGTATAAGTAAATAGGTTTGTATTTATGAAAATTCTTTATATTAACATTACATAACTGTTAAAAAAATAATTTACAAATAAAAGATGTGCTTTCTTCTCCACTAAATTTGCTCTTTAAATTTTATATATTAAATTATTTGTGCACATTATATTTCAGAATTTAAACTTTTGGATTATAATATACATTTTTAGATACTTAATCAGCATAATTAACGAATCAAAAGATTACTATATATATATATTATACATAAATAAAATAATAACAATAATTTCTGGTGGGGGAGCTCCAATCTATCATATCAGACTGTGAGACAGTATTGATAGGGGGTTCACTAATAAGAGAATGTGGAGATATAATTGCAAGGGAAAATAGAAACAGGTATGTAAGAGTATGTTTTCTGGGAGCTAAAATTAGGGATGTTACAGATAAAATAAAAAAGCAAGGGAATAGAGATATATATATGTTATGGTAGGGACTAATAATTTATCAGAGTCATCAGAGAGAGTAATGGGTGAGTACACAGAACTGATTAGGAATTTGAGAATGGTTAAAGGAAGAGTAGGAATAGTTGGATTATTACCAAGATTTGATAAAAGGTATATGTTAGATAGGATGTGTTCTATGAATGAGAGATTGAAAGAATTGTGTGAGAGAAATGATGTTACGATTGTGGATGTGTGGGATTTTTTTATTGGGAAGAGAGAGTTATTTGGTAAAGATGGGCTGCACTTAGGGAAACAAGGAAGTGAAGTTTTAGGGAGTCTGATTTATAAAGAATATAGTTTGGGAAACTTGTAAAGGGGGGTGGGATTTTAAATTGTAGTGTTATTAAAAAGAAGAAGAATGGATGGATGTAAGGATTAAACAAAGGGCAGTTGATTTAGATATAAATGTAGATGTGGAGAGGGAATGGGTTTGTAAAATAAATGGTAAGCAAGTTATTTATAAGCATAATGGAGAAGAAAGAATAAAAAACATTTATAAAAGAGTAGTTAGGAAAGAAAAAATTGTTGAAATTGGGTATTTGAATATGCAAGGTGGTAAGAGACCAGAAAAGTGGCAGGAATTAAACAAAGCAATTGAAAATGAAAAGCTTGAGGTATTAGCAGTAGTGGACCCACATATAAGAGAAGAAGAAGAACCTGTTTTGGAAGATTTGGTATGGCAGGGTATAAATAGAAAAGAGAAAGAAAAAAAGGGTGGTGGTATAGGTGTTATATCAAAAAAATATTTAAATACTGTTAAATGCCAAGAACATATGTGGTTTGAAATAGGGTTGGAAAAACAAGAATGGATGGTGGCTATAGTTTATATAGCTACTGGAGATAGTCAAACTATAATGGAATGGAACAATAGCATATATGAGTGCCCAGTTAAGGATATACAGAGTTTTAAAGAAAAGGGGAAGAGAATAATGGTTATAGAAGATATGAATGGGCATATTGAAGAAATTGATGATGTAGACAATAAGAATGGACAGCTTTTGAAGAAATTTTGTCAGAGAGTAAATTTGAGCATTGGAAACTTATCTAATATTTATGAGGGACAATATACATGGTCTAGGAATAATATATCCCACACAATAGATTATATATTGGTAGAGAAAGAGGGAATGAATAAAGTATGGAAAATTAAGGTGTTTGATAATGAAGAGAGAGTATGTAATAGTGATCATAATTTTGTTATAATTGAAATGGTTAGTAATGTGATGGAAAATAGGAATAAAAGTTGAAATAATAGTGAAAGATGTGGATGGAGAGTACATGATAAGAATAAGTTAGAAGAGTATAAAATACAAGTTGAAGAAACTATGGAAGAGTTGATTGGAAATGAGTATGAGAACTGGTGTGATGAAATAGAAAAAGTTGCAAATAGGGTTTTAGGTGAGAATATTCAGAAAAATAAAAGTAATAGAAAAATGAGAGTTAGTAAAAGTGTAAAAGAGAGGAATAAAGCATGCAGAGAATATAAGTGTGCTATTAAGAACAAAGAAAATGAAAAAGATATTAATGCTAAATGGGAAAAGTACTTAGAAAAGAAGAAGTTAGCTAAAATAGATAATTATAGAGAGAGAATAAAACTAAATAGTAAATTATTGGATGATATTAATAAAAGTGGAAGAGATGGGAGTAAAAAATTTTGGAATTACATTAAAAGGAGAAATTTAGGAGAGAGAAAGATAGTATTACTGGATGAGGAGGGAATAGAGTGTAGCTCTAGAGAAGAATTAGAGAGAATATTGAATAGTTATGTAATGGATATAGAAAAGATGTTAGATGTGAAGGACGGAGGGATAGAAAATATGAAAGCATACAGTAATGAGAATATTGCATTTACAGAAAATGAACTGAATGAGACAGGGAAGAAATTGAGAAGTGGTAAGGCAAGAGGATTAGATGGATGGGCAGCAGAGATGGTAATGAATTTGGGGCATAGGGCAAAAGTAAAGTTACTATCATGTTTTAATAAGATGGCACAGAAGAGAGTTTGTCTGGGTAGTTGGAGTAATACAAGAATAAGATTATTATTTAAAGGAAAATGTAAGGATCATAGAAAGTTAAATAATTATAGACCAATAGCAATAACATCAGTTTTATATAAAGTTTTTTCATATATGGTGGCTGGAAGAGTTGCAAAATGGATGGAAGAAAATAATGTAGTGGGGGAAATGCAAGGAGGTTTTAGGTCAGATAGACATATAGGAGATGGTTTATTTGTAGTTACACAACTTATAGATATGAGTAGAAATTCAGGTAGACAGTTATATATGAGTTTTATAGATATAGAGAAGGCATATGATAGAGTGAATAGAAATAGATTATGGATAAGTTTAGCAAATCTGGAAATGGATGAAGCTTTAGTGGGTGTTATTAAGAAATTATATGAAAATAATTACTATACATACCAATTAGGGGATATAGAATCAGTTAAAGTTAAAAATGGGGTGGGACTGAGGCAAGGATGCCCTATGTCACCTATTTTGTTCATGTTGTATTTGAGTGAAATGGAGAGAGCAATAGAAAGACTAGGAAGAGGGATAGAGATACCTTTAACAGGTGGCAAGAGAGTATATACATTGTCTGGACTTTTTTTGCAGATGATGTCTTTTTGTGTGCAGAAAGAAGAGAAGATATGGAAGTTATGCTGAGTACATGTGCAAGGGTGGGTAAAGATATGGGGATTAAATTTAGTGAAGAAAAATCAAATATAATGACAGTGAATACTGGGGAAAGAGAAGACAAAGATCTCTTATTGGGGGATATAAAGTTAAGTGTGGTAAATAGATATAGTTATTTGGGAATCATCTTGAGTAATAAAAAAAATTGCTTGGATGAATGGGAGAAAAAATTGATAAATGAAGCAAAGAAAAGAAAGGGATTTTGATAAAGAAATTAACACTGTTTTCATATAATAAATATGATGCAGCTAGAATTGTATGGAAGGGAGTGGCAGTAGCAGGGTTAACATATGGCAATAATGCATTATGTGTTAGTAAAGGGGTATTATATTGCTTAGAAAATGTACAAAGGGAAGTAGGAAGACATGCATTAGATGCTGAGGTATGGACAGCAAAAGAGGCAATTCAAGAAGAAATGGGATGGTCAAGTTTTTATATGAGGGATGCAAAAAGCAAATTGAAAATGTTTGGTAGATTGCAGTTCATGGATAATAAAAGAATAGCCAAAATAGTATTTAATTGGGTTACAAGTAAAGGACAGCCAACAAGATGGGTGAGAAAGGTAATGTGGTATGCAGAAGATTTGGATAAAGAAGTTATGTCAGTATACTTGTACAAAATATGGGATGATTGTGTTAGGAGGATTGTTGAGTGTTATAGTGGAAAGGAGTGGGATAGAAGAATAGATGCATTAATAAAGAATAGGGAATTGGAGAGATGGAGAACTAGTATGGAGAGTAAAACGAGTTTAAATATATATAAAAGTAAACGGAACATTGGTTGTGAGTTAATTTATGATAATAGTAAGGAAAGTAGTTTATTGTTTAAGTCTTGAACAGGATCTTTAGCAACAAGGGAATATACACGTAAATGGAAAAATATGGGTGATTTAGTCTGTAAGTTGTGTAAAGAAGGCATAGAAAATATTAGGCATGTTACTTCAATGTAAATGTTTGGAAGCAGAAAGGGTACAAATAATGAAGTTATGGAAGGTTAAATATGAACAAAGTGATTATACAGAAAGTGAGTTATGGTTTTTATGCTAGGTTTGGGAAAAAATAAGGGGGATTTAGATATGAAGGTCATGGAGTTGACAAAGATTATGTTATGGAAATGGGATGGAGCAGATTATGGGAAAACTTAGGGTGGACAATGGAATGGGAAGGTAAAGTGGCTAACAGGTTTCTCTGGGCATAGCTGCTGAGAGATTCCTGACTCCATTTAAGGAGAAGTCACAGTACATCACATCACATCACATCACTAAAGAGAAAGAAAAATAACAAACATATATACACCTCAATTCTTTTTTAAAACCTTAAATTGTATCTGATTGCCCTTTTTTATCTTTCTTATGTTTTATAAATGACCATGTTTTTGAAGAGTTTAAGTTTGACATTGTTTAGATCCTATTAACATGGCAGATAATCTTCTGCTCACAGACATGTAAATATTGAATAATTGAAGTTGAGTTTTGAAATATCCTTTCTGCATGTCATGCTGAAATAAACTGATAGAAATAATGGAATTATGTAAAATTCTCTTACCATTCCACAACTTGTTTCTGTTCTCCAGGAAGGGTATTTGGTTATTTAAGATAATTTCTTTTCACCATTCAGGTGCATGCTGTCATTCACCCTTTTTGGGTGGAAACTGGCAGGTGCAGAGCAAAATTATATAAACCTCAGTTAGACAACTTCCACTACCCACTCATTCTTTCCTACATATTTAATTCACAACTATTACCTATAATTTTTAGGTAGATAAAAAAAATTAGCAAAAGCTGGGCTTGCTATTCTTTCTTATCAGAAAAAGTAGTAGCTAAATAAACAAGATAAAGGTGCAGTCTGTGTAAATATTTTCCTTTTATTGGGTCATTTATCACTATGGCATTTTAGCTTCATATTCTCATAAGAAATTTGTATTCAAACCTTTTTGTTAATTCACATATCTATTGATTTTTAAAAGTTTTCTTAATCTTTTCCCAATTGTTAAAAAAAAACAATATAGATAATTAAAATAGAGATATAAACAGCTCAAGATGCAAAAAAATAAATACATAATCATAAATCCCATATCTCCTTTTTTTTACAAATAAATAAGTTTGTCTGTATACATTTAACCTTTTAATTATTTGCATTTTTCTGAAGTAATTTTCATAAAGTTTCTTTTATTATTTTGTATATATCATTATCATTGTCAATTTAACAAATACAAATAAATAAATTATTCACCTTGGAATTGAGAAAGAAACAAGATAATTGCAATAAAAAAATTTTAAAAATGAACAAAAATATTTTTTAAAAAAAAGAAAAGTTTTCTACTACTATCTTAAAAATTATTGTGATATGTATTAGATAATTAACTCTATACGAATTTATATATATATATTGTAGTCAAAATGTACAGCTCACACAAAAATTACCCAAGAATAATTTTTATATGAGCTATTTTCTAATGTCACATGATCAAAACTTTTTAAAGCCTACTAAATTCAACTAGATTCAACAGACACTTATCCTATTTTAATTAACCTTGTTGATTGCAATAAATGGCAATGCCAAAGATAAAGAGAAATTACAATTTATTTACATGTATACATCATCACAACACAAACAATATCATATTTGACAGTAATCCACTGACAACATCAGTCTATTAGTTCTTTTACCAGGAATAAATTTAGAATAATATCCTTTATTTAACTGTCCTATATAATTAAAAATGTATAGATTATATTATTACTACTATGTACATTAAGCATTACAATTATCTCTGGATAGATACAGATTTGCCACACAGACTAACAATCAGTACTAATTATTAATCTACTTGATTACAACACAGTTTTAAAACTTATTATACTTCCCGCTTCAGTAATACTCTAAAACCATTTATAAAATAAACCATTAGAAAACTAAACTAAAATCATTTTATACTGTAGTATTTGTGCTTGCAAAACTATTATTAAATCTCTCTCTCTCTCTATATATATATATATATATATATATATGTGTGTGTGTGTGTGCGCGCGTGTGTGTGTGTGTGTGTGTAACTTGAGTCAGACACCCTATAACATATATTATATTATTAATTAAAGAAATATCTCCAAATGTTGGGGTAGGAATTAAACATCAACCTGACATTAATAACAGAGGCTTATAACTATGGGTAATTAATTGAATACTAAGTGTAAAAGGCAGGAAACATCATTTGCTTTACATTTATTTATAAACAAGGAATATATACAAACAAAGCATATGCTGTATGGTAGGAATGTGCATCTATTGCATACTACTGCTCAAAGTAAATCGCTGTGTGCAAGAGGTCAGACAATGGAATGGTATCAAACAAAGAAAATATATGTAAAATAAAGCATATGACATATTGTAGGAATGTAGTAGTAAGTCACGGAGTGTGAGTGTCTGGACAATGCAAAAGTATCACACAATTAAAAACCATAAAATTTTATATAACAAAACAGACATAGAAGTACATTAACTCAAATAATATTAATATTCTCAATTATTTTTTCCCATGCATGTACATTTCCATACCTGGAAACTATTTTGCTTAAAAAATATTTTAGCTATTAAAAGGAAAATCATATTTAATTATTTAATATTTTATGCAGCCACCTTTTATTCTATCCAGAGCTCGTTAATCTGGATTATTCAAGTTAATGATAAAATTACTATTTTAACAATTTCTATTTTTAAAGCTAGTGGAAATAACTATTGTTAATACTGGTTTTAAAATGCAAAATATATTTTTAAGAGAATGATGAGATTTCTATAATAAGCTAGTTGTTTTATAATTTTTTTTTAGTTGTACACCAATTAAACTTTGGCATGACTGATAAAAATAGCAATCCATTGCCATCTTAATTTATAAACAGATCTATTTTTACACAAATCACTCGTCCAACTACACTCAATGCCATCTCATATTGCCTGATCACACACATGTTGAAAATATAATCGAGTGAAAGTCTGAGTTCGAATCCCACATATATTACATATATAAATGCAGGTTTAAGCCTGTACAATGTACAAATCACTCGTCATAATTTATATAAAAAAATTTATATAAATCAAATGCAGGACATAAAAACTATAATATTAATAAGATATAGTCATAATTATATAATCACTATTCATATACATTAATATTTTCAGCACTAAGAGTCTGAGTTCTGAATTCAAGTATAGGTAGTCTTTTAGTGATATCAGTCTGTACAAATATAGTTATGTCTAGCTGTCTTCAGAAAAGCTTCTATTATGTTAGTGATGGCTTCAATGGTTATAATTAGTGTGCAATTATTTTTTATTCAATGACAGCAATTGATGGTGTTTCCTTTGTAGAGGAGAGGATGATTTGAACCCAAATCAATAGACTGTTTTGAAGTAAGGTGGTACAAAGTTCACACATACACTGGATATAATGCTACTTGAGATAATTTTAAATTATTTTACAGCTTCTCAGCAACTCATGATGGAATTTCAGCTTGCAGTAGGTTGGCTTGTCCAGACTGGAGTAAAAAAGTCATTGTCTGCTTCATGATATTTTAATACTGTGTATAATGAACAGATCAAATAAATAACCAATGCATGACAATAAGCATAATCAAAACATACTCTCTATTTATACTTCATGAAATTATCTTACTTGAAAATTCAGTTTTCATTGTGGTTTATTTCCAGATATCCATCCATTCATAGTAGACAAATCCTAAACTTCAGTTTGGTCTTGGAAATATTTGTCTAATTACAGTAAATATAAAATATTAGCTTTAAAAAGCAATTATACCAACATAACAGACAATATTTTGGCTAAACCACATACAATTTTTCATCTCTTTCTTAGCCAATCTATTTATCTAGAATTTAATTACATTTTATACAATAATGTTATTTCCATACATCTGATTCTAAAATATCTTTACAATTGTTAATTAATAAGGTATTTTATTTTAAATTACTTTAAAATAAATTTAGAAATAATACTGCTGTATACATTTATTCATACACATACTTATATATATATATATATTGAAACGGAAACCTTCCAATCTCTTTCCGTTTCACCATCAATCTAATGACCTACTCATCTGAACTAGTTTCGAACCTATCTTAAATGTAAAAATGTAATATATAAGTCGAGCGGTAAAACTTTGCTATCATGGCCACTTGAATGGCATCATCCATTTACATATGAAAATATGCTATAATTAGACAGGTTTGAAAAAATTATAGCGTAGAAATGCTCATAATTTATTATAAAATGTTTTATTAATTTTCAGTCAATTCTTAATTTTATTCGTATGTGGATGGATAATTTAAACCTTGGAATAATGGCATAATGATTCGTATATATATTTAAGTTTAAATAAAAATAATGTAAAATGTTTTCTTTAAGATATATTAACGGTTTTCTGATTTAATGTTTTACATATATAATTGAAACTAAAGTATTTTCTTTAAATTTGCTTTTTTTTTTAAATAAACAATATGAAGAAAATATGTTAAAAGTTAAAATAAAAATCATCCATTTATAATTAAAAATGAGAATTTTGTGTAAACAAGAAATCAATTAGTGACCGCACCCAAGGTAAAAGTAAAATCTAGTTTACTGATTGATTTTGTTCAACAAAAGACTTTATCATTAAATCAGAGTACCGTTACTTCTGCTAAGCTTTAACATTCTATAACACCTAAAAAGGAATTTAATTAGTGAAATCTGAATCAAGTTATATGATTTATATATTTTAATAATTTTAAGTAAATTAAAAATAACACCTCAGAGACTTTATCAGTAGTAAAAATTAGATGATATGATTTTGTTTTAATTAAAAGCCAATTGGTCCTGAGGCAAACAAAATTCCAAAAAGGTGTTAAGGCTTGGTGAAAAATATATAAATAGGCCTTATTTTAAATGGGAAGATATACTCCAACTTGCTTTTGAAGAGCTGTTAATATCAGAAGATATAAATTGTTTTAATTTTACCATTTCTGGCTAAAGTCAGGCAAGAATTTTGCTGCTTTCCTGTGATGGAACCTCGGAAGTCGATTCAACCAAAGACCGAAGCAATAACCAACGTTGCCCTAACAGCTTTAATAAGTAGATGTCATAAGCAGCTAAAAAGAACTTGCCTTCATTCCAATTTCAGTCCAGCTATAGAAACACCATTTTAAATCATCTCACAACTAAATAGAAGATGCCATAATCAACCAAAGAACTCCCCTTCATTCCAGCTTGAGTATCTCCAGTCCAGCTATAGAACTGTTTTAATACTATTTAAAATCACAGAGCTCTGTGTGAAATCCAACATAATCATTATTTCTTCAAAATACAGGTTAGTTAACCATATAACCACATTATTGTAACTTCTTTCTAAATTGTTTTCTAAATAATATCTAAATTCTATAAAATGAAATACTTTTGCTAATTTCTTTATTAATTCAATATTGTAAACTCTTTCTAAATTGTTTTCTAAATAATATTTGAAGTATATAAAATGTAATAATTTTGCTAATTTCTTTTTATTAATTCAATATTTTTGCTATATAATTGAATCACTGCAGTATATTTACTTTTCTTTTGATTATTTTAAATAATTATTAATTATGCCTGCATTTCAAAATGGTGTGCATTTAATTACAAAATACATTTTTAAGACAATTTAAAATCTTCGAAATATTAGTTATTATAATGTCATTTTGCACTCTGTCTCGAACCCTATTTCTAAATAATAGCGACCCTTTAATTTATATTACTAAAAGTTATACTAGCCTGGAATGTAATTATAAGTATATTCTTCTTATTAAAGTATTTGTAAGTCCTTTAAATATACTTCCCCCCTTTTAGTTTATTAATTATAGATAACTGAAAAGATTGACCGGAATAAAATAAAGTTTGTATATATTCCCATCAGCAGCTTATACATATTTCTCATGCTACAGAAGAGTTGGCTCTTTTGATCAAGCTGATAAACTTGTGTTCATTTAATATATGATATTTAATTTATAATATACTTCGGCTTGACGGATGTGAAACTTATTAATATTTTATCGTTATGCTGTTTTTTTATATATACATAAGATGGAGCCACAGTAAGTCCAGCCCATCTTCTTCTCTTATGGGTAGTGCAGTAGCTATGTCTGAGCTATGGGCCAGATTAGCACGTAAGTCCCCCACTTCTTATGAACCAAATAAATGTTCCCTTTTAGCAGCATGACGACTGGTTATTGGGTAAACTGATGTTTGTCATGAAAACCCTAAAACTATTCTTCCATCCACAGAGCAACTTTAGTATTATATTTTACTTGTGCCTAGCATGTTAGTAAAATCTCTATAGCCAACTCTGCCTCCCTAATATGCAGTCTTCGGCATTGATCCGAAGCATTCTTGAAAACCCATCTTAAGTTATCTGGGATGCTTGATATGCCCATATATAATATAAAAAGTAATTATAATCACATGTATTATTAAATTTCACTCCAGACTTGGTTTGATTTCATGTATAATAGCCACTTGAACTGATTATAAAAGGGCATAACTAATAAGTGAATGTAGTGATTGATTATATAGCAAGATATTTGGCTCCATTAAATAAGAGCAACAAACCTATTTGCCAACGTATCAATTATTGTTCAAATGGCCTAGTGAAATGTTACTTTATAAATAAAATGCCTGTGTGCATTTGCCAACAATAATGTTATATCAAAATATATATGAAATTGTAAATAAACATATTTTTAATTCATCATATATCAGTTTCTGTCTCATTATTAGATCAATCCAATTCACTAATTGACCAAAACTATTCAATAGTAAAGCCCCTATTATTTAAATATATTAGTTTTGATCTTTGGAATGTCTCTAGTATTTGAGTTGTTTATATATGTGTTTAAGTCCATGAGTTTTATTGTTTTTTCCGATTTGTTAGCGGGCCGGATTTAGAATTAATTCTTATGTGCCATCACTATTATGATATCCATTAGGTGTTTGATCTGGGGCTTGGAGAGTGGGTTCGAATCCAGGCTGGTCCCTGACTTAAATCTCAGGTTTGACTGGGTTTGAAGTACATTTTGTGAGTTCCAGCTCATGTTAGATGGGTAAACATGTTTTGACCGGCACAATATATATATATAATTTCCATTAATTAGAACATTATTGTAATCATAATAATAATAATAATAAATATAATGATAATAAACTATTATAAACAGTCTTTCAATCAGCAGACTTCTGTGGGTTGAAAGACTGTTTATAATAGTTTATTACCGTTATATTTATTATTATCTGGAGTTAAAGATATTTTCATGTCCAAAAGTTTCAAAGTTTCTACTTAAATATTACTTATATTAAATAAATGCTGGGTTTTGAGTTGAAATTTTAGATCTAGTGTCTGAATATACTACCTCCTCACTGAGATGAGCCAAAAGCTCAAAACCAATTGGTCTGGGGATGGAATGTTCTGGATAGAGATTTTAAATATTTTCTCTTACCGCACTTATCAATTGAGAGTCATGCCCTCTATATTACATATTTGTAAATACAAACTCATAAATGCAATGCCATGCTATATATGACTTGTTTTATTTATTTATTTTTTTTTTATTATTATTATTATTATTATTATTATTATTATTATTATTATTATTATTATTATTATTATTATTATTATTATTATTATTATTATTATTATTATTATTATTATTATTATTATTATTATTATTATTATTATTATTATTATTATTATTATTATTATTATTATTATTATTATTATTATTATTATTATTATTATTATTATTATTATTATTATTATTATTATTATTATTATACAAAACTTTAATTAAATATTTTTTATCGAATTTTAAATTATGTACATGAAGCTCATATATATAAATAAATTATTATTATTTGGACTAAACTCTGTGTTATTTTCCATTACATACTGATAATTTGATGAACTAGCATTCGCCATTGTAAAACTTGACAATGTCGGATGCTAGTTCATCGAAATATCGGTATGTAATGGAAAAGAATACATAGTTTAGCCCAAAAAGTAATAATTTATCTATATCATACAACCATGAAAGCATTAAATATAGATAGATAGATAGATAGATAGATAGATAGATAGATAGATAGATAGATAGATAGATAGATAGATAGATAGATAGATAGATAGATAGATAGATAGATAGATAGATAGATAGATAGATAGATAGATAGATAGATAGATGGATGGATGGATGGATGGATGGATGGATGGATGGATGGATGGATGGATGGATGGATGGATAGATAGATAGATAGATAGATAGATAGATAGATAGATAGATAGATAGATAGATAGATAGATAGATAGATAGATAGATAGATAGATAGATAGATAGATAGATAGATAGATAGATAGAAACATAAGATTTGTATTCAAATCTTAAGTTTCACCTTTTTCTATCGTCTCTCACTCACCACTCTATCCTATCCAAATTTAAACTTTTTGGTATCGAATTGTGTGTGTAGCAATATTAAAAATGTATAGATATATGTAGAATTCACCATAAACACGCACACATTTCAATATCAAATTTAAGGCAATAAATTAAGATAAATAATATAATTTAGATTTCTTCTTTTAGTTATATAAAAATATATAATTTTAACTATTTATTTTGAATTGTAAAATCCATTATTTATTGCTTCATTTAATTTTCATTTAGTAATAATTTTAGAAATAGATTGTGATATTTAATTAAAAGTAAAATTAATCATATGTTTCCTTTTGTATTTGAAATTTTAAAAGCAACGGTCAGTGAGAGATAATAGATTAATTAAAGAAAAATTCCCCAAAATGTAATTATAAAATGTAAATGTAAAATGAAAATGTAAACAATAGAAAGGCAGCTTTCTCTATAATTAAACTTAACAAAATGCATTGATTAACCTCAAGGCAGATTAAGTGGAATCCAAAAATAAACTATAACAAAAATTTAAAAGATAAGATCTAAGAAAGGAGGCCATTTTAGATTTTCTAGAAACTTTCAGTTGAACTTTAGCTTTGCTCTCGAGCAATTGAGTCTCCAAAGATATATATTGTTTTTACATGCCACAGTATGCATGAGTAGAAAGCGCCAAAAACTATTCTTCCTGGAGATGGTCAATTGTTTGCTGAGAACCTACATCCATTCCTTTCATAAAATCAACCAAAGAAGATCTCCTGCTCTGGACAATTAGAAAACTGCTGCTGCTATTCAAGTAACTAAATCACCTAAATACTGTAAAGAACTGCTAATGCTAGAATCACGAACATTTTGCTGCTGATCACTGAATCGGAAAACTTCTCATAAAACAGGTACCTGTATCCAAATTCTCTAGAGTACTCTACTAATATCCTGCTATAGCTCATTCATCTTTTTATAATCTATAAACTATAAACTGTAAATTCTCATTTGTAAAACTATAAATTTAATAATTAATATTATGTAAATTTCTTTAACAATCTAGCTGCTAACTCTATCCTTCTTGGGTATGCATTTCTAAAATCTACATTTTATTATATAATTATTGCATGCTCATCATTTTTTAAGTATAAATCTATGATCACTTGAAACAGTGGATGCATGCCAAATTTTCATTAATATTTACTCTCATAAGTAACTTAATATTTTCATATAAATTGACACGCATTCAATGCTTCATTTATTGTAATGCAAGGGTCTACTGCTTAGAAAATGGCTGACATATTAGTTGTAGTAATCACCCAGTTTACATATTGTTTATATTTTATTAAATTTTGATTAATAATTCCATAAAATTGCATTTCTTTGAGAGTCGCAAACGTTCATTATTAAATGTTGATAATGTAGGGCCGAGTTATAAAATATATTTAATTCTTAACAGAATCGTCTGTACATTATACATGTGTTACATTTTAGAGATGCAATGACCCATTATAAGCCTTGAATATTCTGGATTCTATAGGGTTGAAATTAACCCCAGTCGTCCTACACAAGCGGACATAATAAATGCTCCCATAGGGCTTGACGACCATTATGCAGCCAGCAGGCAATCATGGCATGAACCACTTGTCCCTGGTTATGCTTATGTGACACCTTACCACGTTGTGCCTATGGAAAATGCCAGCCCATCATTCATATAAACTCATTTACAGCTTTGCAGTTTCAATATACTGCCACTCCCTATCACCTTTCTAAATGTACCACGTGTTTCTTTTATAACTTTATTATTCTATGTATAACTCTGTCCCTGCATTGGTGACATAATTCACTCTCAAATAAATGTTTGCCCCTAGTTATTCATAAATATCTTTGATTAAATAAATATATGTCCACCGCTACTATTATAAATCTTACTTTAGACTCTTGTATTGCAAAAGCATAAATCCCTAAAGGCATGCCTTAGAAATACTTGCTTGAGAATTTTAGGTAGCTAGATTACATCATCAAATTAATGTATTTCTCTTTGTAAACATAACAGTATTAGAAAATACCACTACTGAGATGTTAAATATAAAGTATTATTGGTAAAATGATTTCGCATAAATGTTTCTAAATAAATAAATGTATTTCTTTAATATATAACAGTATCGGAAAATTCGATTACTCAATTTTAAATATTACCAAATATTATTAGTAATTGATTTATTATTAAAATGTTTCAATAAATAATGTCAAACTATATGTCTGCTATTACTTCTTTATTTATTTATTCGATACACATTCCATATAATATTTCCTCGATTCTGTAAGTCAATGTTTAATCTTAATGTTCTTATTGGCTAACTCGAAATAAAATCATGAATCTCTTGCATATCCCTGACTACCATGCCTAAAGAAATATTTACTAATGTTGCATCAGATGTGTTGTTTCATAGATTGTATTGTCGAACTGATAAACTATGTTCGAACTCAGTACTATGGGTAGCTTCGCTATCTAGATGGTGCTGCAGTTCTGTGTGGTGGTCAAATTCTGCACTATGTTAACGAATCACACATTCCTGGCCATTACAATATATATATATATATATATATCGCTTCAATATATATCCAACTGACAAAAATATCCATTAGTTTTTACTAATAAATAACTCAGTACTTAATTTGTAATAAAAAATATCTGCTTTCTTTTATTCCCTTGTTTTAGTGTTTTTTAAACATATACCAATATCATAATCAGCTGTAAGAATTGATCTTTCCAGTTCTTACAATATATATATATATATATGATAAAAATAAATATAATAAACAAAAATCTCTATTATTTATTTTTCCAGTTCTTACAATATATATATATATATATGATAAAAATAAATATAATAAACAAAAATCTCTAGAATATACTCTACAATAGTTAAAATACCAATATATAAAAATAAATAATCATTATTTATACCCAGCAGTAACATGTCTTCCATTATGAATAAAATTTTGCTTTAAAAAAGCAAAAATCTAACTGTAAAATGTTATCCAGCATAGCAGACATTCTGTCAGGCTGGCAGTAGTTAATATATACTTTTATATTGACATTTTAAATATTGAGACATATTGAAACAGTTAAATAAGTTTTATTAAAATTATTTCCATTCCAAGATAGGAGTAATTTTGTCCTAAATAGTTTCCATAAAATTTTTAAAAAATTAAAAAAAGAAGTGCCTTTATAAATTAGTAATAAATAAGATACTTAGGACAATTATATTTAGAACTTATATGTTTAGCTTCTAATATATCTTCATATTAATCACTATTTATCACTTGAGGATGAAAATCTTTACAAATATAATTCAGTTTGGCTCATTTCCAGCCTATTTTCAACATAATACAGAAGAATTTCTATATTTCATTCATCTATCTCTCATGTAATCTCTTTCAATGTCCTTTATAATCCCTTGGGATTTAGTTTAAAGCTTCATTAGTTCATTCATTATTACATCTTCTAGAAATATATCCAATCTAGTTCCACTTTTATCTTGTATTCTTTCAATATTTCATTCATCTATCTCTCTTATAGTCTCTTTCAAAGTTCTTTATAATCTCTTGAAATTTAGTTTAAGACTTCATTACTCCGTCCATTATTATATCTTCTAGCAATATGTCCAATCTAGTTTCACTTCTGTCTTTTATTCATTCAATAATGATAGTAATACCTGTTTCCTCTCATGAAAGTATTTCATTTTCAATCTCATTTTGATATCTTTAACATACATCTTGATATTTCATTAAGTGACTAAGTTTCAGATCCATAAGTAACAACTGATAAAATACATTTATTAAAATCTTTCTTCCATATGACCTAGGCATATTTCTTTTTAATATTATTTCTATCAAAAACACTACATCCATGATTGGTTCTATGCTTATATTTATCCATTGTATTTCTAACATATTAATAATCTGTCCAAGTCAATTTCTGCAAATTTGTAACTATCAATCTTTATTTTCTTCTTTTGTGAAACCATTGAACATTACTTTAGTCTTTTTAGCATTTACCTTTAGTTCTACTTTCATTTTATTATTCTTACAACACTTCAGGATGTTCTGAAGCATTATTTGTATAAACAATTGTATCATATGCAAAATCGAAATGATTTAAATAATGTTCATTTACTTTTGCTTTTCCATTTTAATCCACGGAATACTTTTTGGAAAACTGCATTAAAATGTTTTGGAGATATGGAATCATCCTGTGCACATCCCTTTCAATTATAATCTTTTTGGTATCACTATTTAATCTAATCATTGTTATTACATTTTGATAAATATTCTTCAGAATATGGCAATATTTTGTATACATATTTTGATCATTCAATGCTTTAATCCCTGTAAAAATGCATATGCAATCAAATGTCTTTTTATAATCTCCAAACCAAAGCATAAACACAATTCATATTCATTGGTCTTTTCTATATTTTCTTGGAAATCTGAATATAACTCACTAGCTAAAACAACTTTGAAATCTAACGCATTATTTTGGTTGACTAAAATCCCATGTTTACTGTAGAAGAGTTGTAATTATCTTGATAAAAAATTTGCATATAAATGATAAAAGAATTGATAGTCTGTCATTTTCAATACATTTCTATTATATATATATATATATTGTAACCTCTACATTCTTCATCTATATTACTTTATGTATAGTTAACTGTCCAGGCACCAATTCTATACAAGATAGAATAAATTTATAACTGTAAATTGTATTTTTACTTACTTAAAAGATTCTTATATTCTAATTACTCTATGGCTTAGCTCAGTTGAGGTTATAGGATATGGTGTTCATATAGGAGGCAAATAAGGGTAATAGAACATTTATAGATACCAATTCTGTAACATTAATTTAATCATATCCCAAGCATTTATTCAATTATAAAACCATTACAAAATTGTTACTTATCACACTTATTGCAGGGTAGACAATGATGAGGATCGGGTACCTTTATATCTACATCATCATCTATTTTAAGCAAAGTAAAATATATTATTGGCATTGTAAATATTGGGATCTATCAACTCCAGACAAATTAAATAAATTTGACTTCTACTGGAAAATCTAGATATTCTATAACTATGTTATGTTAACCATATATATGTGTGTGTGGAAATGGAGAATCGAACATATACAATAAAACAATTCATATGGGATATTAATTCAATAAAACATTTATTGAAAATAAATATAAAAAATAACAATATATATATATATATTATCCATATATCTTGCTATTAACTATAACACTTCCCTTCTTACTTAGACAAAGTACACTTTTCTCAAGCTAATATCTCATTTATACTGAAAGATGAATTATTAAAAAAATGAAAGAAATATGATATTAGTATGACATGTTATAAGATTTAATATTTATTTGTAAACAATAATGTTAATAATAGTTTTCTTCACTATTTCTTTATAACCTATATTTTCAAATATGTGTGCCTTTAAAATGTTATAAATATAATGCATTTATCAATCATAATATTTATAACTTATTTACAAAATAATTGAAATAAAATAAAAATATAATTTTGGAAAACAATAATAATATTTATAACAGTACACACACATTCAAATATAAAATTTATGTATAAATGATTTCTATATCATATAAGACAATATATTGTCTTATAATCACAACCAGTTACATTAGCTTTAAGGAATATATATATATATATATATATATTTATAATATAAACAAATATATATATATATATATATATTACATTTCTAATATAAACAAATATATATATATACTTATCAATATTTAACCATTAGATGTTGAATTGTTAAACTTGAAAATTTGAAATGTCAACAAAGTATACGCTGCTTCTGATAATATTAAGTGAATCACGAACAAAAATGTTCTTCCTAATGATTGACACATTACTTGATGTGATTGCAAAAATTTCCAATATTAAAATCTTGTAATAATGATTATAAATATGTTAGCATGCATTGGAATTATTTTATTAATCACCCAAAATCAAATCTCTGATTTGGTAAAACAATTCTAGTAAAGTTTTATGGTTTTATCCTTCCAATTTTAAACTTGATATAATTTTTATTCCCATTGTTAACAAATTCTCCATGTTAGTATACAGTTACTATAGGCAATTATTAACTGATGTTCAATGATGCATTTCATTAAATTCTTTACTAAGAAAACAAATTATATTGGATAAATTTTTTTTTAATTTTACTTTATGTAATATTAAGAATAGGCTTTTAAAAACTGAAAATATATAAACCATTTCACAATAGTATTGAATATGTTTTTTCGTAATTATTTTCATTTCTAATATTTTTCTATAATTCAAGTATTATCGATTTACAACAAAATGTTAAATGACTTATAGTGGATATTCTTATGTGGTATTCAGGCATTTTAAATACAGTGAACTCAAATCATTAGCTGGTAAAGTCAGAGCTGAACCTTGCAGGTTTATTTTTCCATGTTCATCTTATTTTTTCCTTAAGTAGTCTGTTCTAAAACTTTTTCTTTCTTGTCCACCACTCTCACACCCTCTTTTTTTATTATCAATCAACTTGGCATCGAGCCAGAACTTGCTTGCTTTATAAAATGTCAACAATACAGTATTAAAATAATAAGGAAAAAAATATTAAATATTGATTTACAAATGTTATTCCATAACACACAGATAATCTTTACAATTCCAAATGTAATATTATAAACAATACATAACCAGTAAATAATAAATAAAATATGAATAATAAAATCATTCTAATCAGTTATATATATGAGTATATCTTTTCTGCCTTGCATGTAAATTTTACCATTATAACCTAGACATTATAAGTAATTGTGTAAAAGATGAACAAAGTATAAGGTGATGCAAAAATGAACATACATTTCCATATACAAGCTAAATCTTGGATTGGAGTAAACAATAATTTAGAACACCAATGAACAACACCTTCTATAACCTTCCTACTAATTCTACTCTTACATCAACATTCCCTGAGTTTTTCTGTCTTCCTCTTCCACTACTAAATATATAACTTAAAATTCTATCAATTGGTACATCCAACTAAAGATTATTTTTTTAAAATCTAATTTTAAATAACAAATCTCATCACAATTCAAGTTTAATTTTTCTAAAACTCAAGTTTAAATATTAAATTATATCACAATTTATTTTTCTAAGTCAACTATCTTTAGCCATTGTTAACACAAATTTGAACTTCCCACATTTTTTCCTGGTGCCAACCTGGAAGGTCACTATATATATATAACCTCTGCATTCTTTCAATCATCTGGTATATCAACCTGGAAGGTCACTATATATATATAACCTCTGCATTCTTTCAATCATCTGGTATATCTTTATATTAATAACATATTTGGTATATAACTTGTCAATAATTTTTGTGCTTTTTCACCTGCTTCTTTTAAGACATCAATTATAGTTCCATCTCTATCTGGAACTGTTTCCTTCTTCATAGATGTAATTGCATCTTTTAGTATTCATTTATAATATTGGAAAATTCAGAAGTAGTAGCCATTGGAATTGTTACTTTGTTTTATTGTTCTTTACTGATGTATAATTCTTTATGAAACTCTTCCACACATTTCATGGTGTCATTTTTTCTTTAGTAATGTTCCTATTTTTATATTGCAATAAGATGTTTTACCCTTTGGAAATGTTTATTCCTTTTTATCGCTTTCCTTGTTAATTTATAATTATATATTCTTATATCTTTATTAATTCTTCTATTTAAAATTTTACAAAATTTTAGATAATAATTTTTTTTAATAAATTAATTTTATATATTTTTGTATTATCTGTTTTCTTTTTATATTATCTTGTCTTAGTAGAAAATTTAGTGGCAAATTACACACTTTTTGTACGAGCTATCTTTGTTCCAATTATTAAGTTAACAGCTAACTCCTATCTGTAGTCCAAATATATAATAGAAGTGAATATATTGTGATTAATTACAATAGATAAATGAAGTAAATATGTAGTATAGAAGATTGATATATTTAATTATTTTTTATCAAATGAAATAGTTGGTCACAATTTATCCATAACTTACGTCTTTCTCTGCCATTATCTCATGAAACAACCTAACTTTGAGATAAAAATTCACTTACTTTTTATTATAAAGCCTTTTGTATTAACATGAATTACAATTAACATCAAAAGATATTCATTAACTTAATGGTCAAAATTTAAATTACTATCTAACTGGTGTTCATTTTTGTAATAACCAACTATCTCAACAATTATATTGAATATGCTATTTTTTTCAGCGTATCTAATTTTGTTTATTGTTTGCTGGAATACGCAGTGAATAAGTAGTGAATTTACATTAATCTTTAATATGAATATTTTTCTACAGCACAGGCATTTTCATACCTGCCCTTATATATTTAATATATAGGAGATTTGAACTCAGACTTTTACACAACCCTCAACCATCCATGCTATCCCATGCCGCTGATACACTTGATCACACACATGTCGAAAAGATAAAGAATCACCAATATAGGTATTTTGTGCTAAAACAGCACTTGTCACTTAGTCCAGATTATCATCTCCACACATATATACAATCAAAGCTCAGCTTATGCCTTATATGATGTTTTATTTTATTGTGCAAGGCTTAGTAAAAAAAAATGTGGCTTTTATTTTCCAGTCTTTATTCTGTTTATTTAGCAAAGCAAACAGTAGTAGGTTTTTTTTGTAATTTTATTCATTACATTTTTTATTCTATTTACTTAAATTTTTATATTTTTCTCAATATTTTATTATAATTTTGAGTGTTTCTGACATTATCTATTTTTCACAATTAAGTAATACATTAATAAATCTAGTATGTCAGTTATGTTAAATGAATGTATTATATATATATATATATGTGTGTGTGTGTAGAGGGATTTGAAGTTAAGATTTTTTAGTCTATATTCGTCCTCCACTCCATCTAAAGCAACCGATACACATGGTCACATATATGCAAAAGGGTAGTTGATTTCAAATATACGTATTTCGTACAGAACCAGCACTTAAGCCATATCTTAATCTTCCACACACATATATATAATCAACGTGTGTGGGTGTTTATGATCTGGCCCAGCTGATTCGTGCTGATCTATACAAAATACGGATGCCGGTGATCATTTATTTTTTTCGCATATGTGTTGTTATATGTATTGTTTGCTTGAGATAAAATGGAGAAGAATCGTAAGTGAAAATATCTCTAGTTACATATATAAGAAACATTCAGTATACCGAATGTATGAGTAAATTATATATACATGATAAAATTTAAATATTAGACTATTGCGTAGTTTGTAAAGTGAAATGTCTATATTTGGTTATTTTTATAACTTGTGTTTAAATTTGTATTAGTAATTTCACATGGTGTTCTTATAATTGACCTATCTTATTGCTGAATTTGTAACTAAAAACTAATACAATGTCTTTTATGTTACTTAGGCAATATAATATTATCTTTTTTCTTCTGAATATTTATATATGTTTGAAATCCTCCAATGTACACTGTCGCTTTTCTTAACACATTAGATGATTTTAGGTTATCATTAAGTTTTTTAGTGTTTTGTAGTCTTCAAAAATATACCTATTAATTATGTGTGTGTGGAATTACGATCTTAATAAATTTATTTTCAGATTTTTCGCTAAATATTAATTGAAATCAATTATTAAAATTTTTTAAATGCCCTCTATCCTCAACAGGAATCTATTGCTGTTTTCTTGCATTATTAGTTCCTCGCAAACTTTTAGGACAAGTGCATTGCCTTCCAGAAAGAAACTGTTTGACGTTTGGACGAGTATCTTTATATTTGTATTTAAATAAGGTATTATTTCCGTTATCTAGTATAATTCTTAAATGACTTTTACAAAGGTCAAACTTTATTTTCTCAAATAATTGTATTATTCTCTTCACTTCTTCAAGTGCTTCGGATGTAACGAATATCAATACTATCTTTGAAATCGAATCAGTGAACTTTTATAAATTTATAAATTATGAAAATGACGCTCTAGTAAACTATGTTATTTCCATGAAAGGCAAAAATCAAACGAAATTTTAAATACTTGGCTAAGCAGGCACTCCTAAGTATTTATTCCCATTGAATGGCAAGATTAATTAGTAGGTTCTAAACATTATGGATAATTACAATATACTGATTTAATTAGAAGGGAATTAAACTTAGAATTTAAGCTTTTTATAGTTATTTCCTCCATCTTATACAAGTGATACACATGACCACATACATGTGAAAAAGATAAATGATCTCCAATGTATGTACTTCATGCATAACCAATACTGATTAGTTGGCCATATCATTATAGCGGCACACACATACACACACATATATATATATATATATATATATATATCCACTGCAGGATGAAGGTCACTCCAAGTTCAATCCATCTCCGATCTTTAGCTTCTCTTCTTCACGTCACTTCTGCACACTTTCTTATTTCATCCATCCATCTCACATGTGGTCTTTTTCTGGATCCTTTACAAACACTTGGTATCCAGTTTAAAATTTTAATGGTTCATCTATTATCATCTTTTCTAGAAATATGTTCAGCCCAACTCCACTTGTCTTTTAATTTTTTCAATGAAGTCAATAACACCTGTTTGTTCTCTTACCCATATATTGTGTTTTTGATCTCTTGTTGTTACTCCCAAAATGCATCTCTCCATACTTTTTTGAGTGGTCTCATGTCTCTGTATTGCTCTTCTATTAAGTGTCCAAGTCTCAGATCCATAAGTAAGAACTGGTAAAACACATTTATTAAAAACCTTCACTTTCAAACACATAGGCATATTTCCTTTTAGTATCAAGTTATTTCTACCAAAGGCACTCCAACCAAGTTTAATTCTATGATTATTTTCATCTATTACACTTCCATATGTATTAATAATCTGACCAAGGTATTTGTAACTGTTAACTTCTTCTAACTCATCATAATCAATCTTTATTTTCATATTTTGAGAAAATTGATTAAACATTTCTTTAGTCTTTTTAACATTTATATTTAGTCCTACTTTCCTACTTTCATCTGATAACTCCTGCAACATTTCCTGCAACTCTAAAGCATTATTTGCAAAAACAACTACATCATCTGCAAAATCTAAATAACTTAAATAATCTCCATTTACTTTCACTCCTTTAGCTTCCCATTTTAATCCACAAAATACTTCTTGCAGCACTGCTTTAAAAAGTTTTGGAGATATGGAGTCACCCTGTCTTACACCCTTCTCAATGATGACTTTCCTAGTATCATTATGTAATCTAATTGTTTCTGTTGCATTTTTATAAATATTCTTTATAATATGACAATATTCTGGATCTATACCTTGATGATCCAATGCTTTAATCACTGAAGAAATATTTATAAAATCAAGTGCCTTTTCATAATTTACAAATCCAAAGCATAATGGCAACTCATATTCATTTGTCCTTTCTATAACTTCTCTCAATACATGGATATGATTTGCTGTACTAAAACCACTTTCAAATCCAGCTTGTTCTCTTGATTGGTGGAAATCCAATGTTCTCTATGGAAAAGTTGTAATTATCTTGGTAAAAATTTTGTATAAAACTGATAAAAGACTGATAGGTCTATAATTTGTAATATCTTCTTTATTACCTTTTTTAAATATTAATATTAATACTGCATTCCTCCAATCATCTGGTATATTTTTATCATTTAGACATTTGGTATTTAACTTTGCAAAAAAAATTCTATCTCTTCACCTGCTTCTTTTAATATATCAATTATAATTCCATCATTACCTGGAGCCTTTCCTTTCTTTATACATTTAATTGCATGTCTCACTTCTTCATTTAAAATCATTTTCACACTATTTTTATATATCTATCATTTATTCTATTTTTTGAGAAGTTTTTATTGATATCTTGCATAAACTTTAGTCTTTTATTACTAATTATCTATATTTTCAAATAATCTGTTCAACGTTGGTGTTTATTATCTGTTATAGTGTTGTTGTTTTTTTGTTGTTTTTTTTTATTTATCTGTATTTTTTTAACTTCCTACTTTCTTCTGAAGTTTGTTTTTTTTTTTAATTTATATTTGATATTACATATGTTGTAGGAAAATGTTTGCAATTTTTTCATTTGTTAATTCTGTACTGACATTTTGCAAAATCTTTTTTTTTTTTTTTTGTTATTTTGTTGCAGAATATTCGGTACTTTTATTATTAAGTTCTTGTTTTTGATATTTAATGATTATTTCTTTATCTTATGAGACAAACTGTATTTTTATAAAATTTTGTGTTTATTTTAGTATTTTTATTTTTGTAATTGTAACATTAACTGTAAATATTTTATTTATATTTTCTACTCAGTGCTTAAAGACTATAACGTATACATTTAATTTTATCAATTATTAGGATTTCAACTATTCAAAGCTATTTTGCATTTAATTTTTTTTTTTTGCTAGAATTAGTTTTGAATGAAAATAAGTATTAGGATTAAATTAAAATTAAGATTAAATTTTAAAATTATATCTAGTTTCAGAATTTATAATAGTGTGAAAATGTGGTTGAAATGATAATTTTTGATTTGTGTTTTTCAAGTTTGTAGTATGATTAGGATTAATTTCTTTTTTATATCTGAGTTTTAAGGATTTATATATAGGATAAAATCGAAATATCATACTTCAGTAAATCTTTTCTTATTGCCACAACTGATTTTTGCAATCTGCTAGATATAACTTTAATCGCAGTGTATCAGGTAATCAAAACTAGCAGGTTCTATTTTAAATAAATATTATTAATGATATTATTTATATACTGAAATTTTATTAATATTAGTAGCAAGATATTAATAATAAAGTGAAGTTTCATGCTAAAAAGAAGCTTGCTCTAAGCTAAAAATATTTACGATTGCTTCTATTTGATATTATATCCATTTTTTTCCTAATAGCGCGTGCAAAATATTTTTTAAATGTATTTGACAATAATATCTTAAAATTAGATAAATAATTACATCAAATGCTTTTTTTTTCTAAAATCTGAGTTTAAAAGTATGACTTCAAATATGTTGATTAGAAGATTATATTCTTCTAATCTTAAAATGTTTTAACTTATTTAATCATATGATATTAAAACTTTTTTTCTATGTTCGGATAATTACAAACAAAAATATTTTATATTTAATTTCAATATTACAATATCCTAATAAAATATTAAATGCATTGAAAGCGAAGATAAACATATCAATAATTATTTATCTAGAAATAAAGATTTTACCATAATAATACATTAAAATCAATAAATTTCTCAATATAGAATTTTCATATGTAAACTTTAAATTAAACATAAATTGATATCATTTAATTTTAGTTTTTAGGATTCATTATTGATTAAAAACTTAAACATCAAACTCTTTTTTCAATAATAAACAAGTTTCTTCGTAAATCAATGAAATATAAAAGTTTAAAACATCAATTTCAACCATTATTTATCTATAACAAGAAAAAATATCTTTGTGTGTAATTCAATTTCACCCGACCATAATCTTCGTTCTCCAGATCATTTTTATGTCACATACGCTATAACAAATTTTGGAGATATGAACTACCAAACATACACCTTTCTTGATGTTAATATTCTCTTGTAATCTATTTACTGATATTGCATCCTGATAAATGTTCCTAAGTATTTGATGATCCAAAAGTTTAATCACTATCAAAAAAATAGTGCTAATAAATATTGGTAGGTTCTTTCTATAACTTTTCACAATATGTAAATTTGTTTCATCGTGCTAAACACACATTTCAATCGAGATTGTTTTGATGCATTAAAATATTATTTTTTTGCAGATATGATGCAGTTGTCTTGGCAAAGATTATCTTTTAAATCGCTTTCCTAAAATTATAAGTAGAATTTTTGCATTTTCCTAATCATCTTACACATCTTTATAACTTAAATATTTGATATATAATTTTACCAACCATTTTTTATTTTTTCTTTATTGACTTCTTTTAAAATATCAATAAAAGTTCAATCATTTTTGAAGCTTCTTTATTCTTTATAGATTTAGCTGTATATCTCAATTCCTAATTTAAAATATTTGGGAATTCAAAAAATTCGAGCTATTTTTAAAGCTTTTATTAAAGTTTGGAATATTGTTTGTTGGTATGTTTGTTTGTAAATTTTTGAATTGTTATAAATAGAATGAAGTTTTAAAATTGAGGTTGTATAGATTTAAATTCAATAGAATTGCTTAACATTCACTATATAATTAAATAATACCAGGTTAATCTATACGGAACATTAATATTTTCAGGTCATCTAGTTCATTAAATATGGAACAGAGAGCAGAAACATATTGAATATTTTGTAATTTCAAATTTAAAAATTCTTCCTAGAATTTTTGTTTGTTTTAAGTAAAATTTGCAAGTGATAGAAGGACTTTTCTTTTAATTTAATAACATTAGATTTAATAGAGTTAAGTTCAATATTATTTGTTGAAATTGTGTACATTTTTTTTAAAAATCTCTATGAAAATGATAAGACATATTAATATTTTAAATGTGACTTAGTTGCTTATATATGAAAAAGTGGGATGAAAGCTCCATGCTCATGATTTTCTTAGTTGAATTCTAAACTACATTTGAATAATAAGAAAATTTCTTTATAATATAATTTTGTTAAACTTTTTTTTCAAAATTTTTTTTTAAAATACAAAGAAAAATGACAAAAAAGTTTCAACAGAAAAGTTACTAACAGATTTCTTATATATATACAATTATGTACATATACTAAATATGATATATACATAGAGTATACATATTAACTTACTGCAGAAATACCTAGTGATGTATATACACCATTTGTGTGAAATTTATTTAAAGTAGAATTATATGCATTAAGTGAAGGTCATTTACAATATAATTATGGTAAGCTTTTAATAAAAAATAAAAATTTCCAATCAAAACCAAAAATGTCAAACACTTCTCACTTAAAAAATAGTTTATAGTTTTAATCACTTATATATTCCTATATTAGTATGTATACATAATAAATATGATATATGCATAAGGAGTATACATTTTAACTTGTAACAGAAATATCCAGAGATATATATATGATAAACAAAACAAGTTATAAATTGTGTAACTTGCTATAGCTTGCATTTTATGATCACTAGATGGAGCTTTACCAATAGCCCACTATCAAGCTTTGTTTACATAAATGCTGAGATAGATAGAATTCAATATCTCTTTCAAATTGTCACCAATCTTTAAACCATGGTTTCAAGCTACTTGGCTCACATCAGTAAAGTGTAGGAAGACCAGAAACTATATCTAAACACCAACTCTACTAACAGCATTTATGAAACACATTTCTATCAGTTTGAAAGCACGGATTTTTCAGATAGATAAATATTTTCAAATCCAGTCAAACAAACTAGATAGCTATATGTGTCTGAATTCAATTCAGTTTCACCATACAGTAAAAGCCTCTGCAATCTATATCATTTCAAAAACCTTCAAGGGTACATTTATGACAAAAAAAAAGTTATAAATTTTGTAACTTGCTATAGCTTGCATTTTATGATTACTAGATGGAGCTTTACCAATAGCCCACTATCAAGCTTTGTTTACAGAAATGCTGAGATAGAATTCAATATCTCTTTCAAATTGTCTCCAACCTTTAAACCATGTTTTCAAGCTAGTTGGCTCATGTCAGTAAAGGGTAGGAAGACCAGAAACTAGATCTAAACACCAACTCTACTAACAGCATTTATGAAGCACATTTATATCAGTTTGAAAGCATGAATTTTTCAGATATTAAATGCTTTTATTTATCATGCACTAAAATAAAATAATTATTTCTTAAATCACAATTGAGGTTTTTAAATTTAATGTGAAATAAGAGCACTGGAGTGATCCAGAATATAATTCAATTGGAATTGACTTAATTAATTTTTGAATTGCATTCCCCCATGTTTTTAATTCAAGTTAAATCTATGAACCCCAATTCATGGGAAATAAAAGCACTTAATATAAAAAAAGCTTTTTTATTTTTATTGATTTATTTAAATTACCACATATCTTTACAAAATTATTCAGTACATTTCATGCAGTCATCTCTTTTTTTAATAATAGTTTTGTCTTTTTTGTAACTTTATTTTAATACCAAAATGTTGTTTTATTCTTTTGAAAAATTAATTTTTTTAGCTATATTTACCGATTTCTAAATTTTTTTTTTTTTCATTTCATTATTAACTCTTTTTCATACCATTTTATGCAACTCTAGATATTCAATTATTTTTAATAAATCACTTTAAAAATATCATATCCTTTTCTTCATATTTTGTCTTGTTTCATAAAAACAAATTATTAGTAATTTGTCATGTATAGTTTTGTTTCATCTATGTTCTTTGCAATTCTATAAGTTAATTTTTTATTGATTACAATTATATCTGAATCATCTTCAAAATCTACCAATATTTTAAACTGCTAAAAAAATGATTTAAATTCATTGAACTGTTTCTGAAGATTAAAAATATCAACTGATAATACTGTCTTTTATGAAGTTTTTATTTCTCTACTTTTGCATTAACATTGTTGAATTTTTTAAAAATATTTCACTTTTGAAATATATATTTTTGTTACTCAAAATATCTTTAATATTTGATTCAACAAAAAATTATAATATATAATTTCTCTGTGCTCTCATTTATTTTGGTCACCAAGAGCAAATTTTAATCATTGCACTTTCATCTTTTAGTTGTATATCATGGCACTATCAAAATGTTTAATAACATCAAAAGCATTTTATACATCTATATAAAAATCATCTACTCCTTCACCACAATTGAAAATTTTGGGGACATAAGTCTGAGCTAATAGTATTCTGTATTTTCAATTAATTTGAAAAACTAATCATGACACTTTTTTTGACATATCATCAATTTATATTGATATTTTTCCTCCTCTATTTATTTATAATAAATCACATCCTACATGTCATTTAAATAGTTGTTCTCTTTCAAGTAAAGTATATGTCTCTTTTTAAATGAATGGTCTATTCATTTTTTTTTCTAATTTCACAAAATAGAACAGTGTTCATTTAGTTTTATGTGGTAATTCTACCAATTTGTGCATTTATTCTTCACTTCAAAGTGATTATAATTTTTAAAGATTTAAATATGATATTTTGTCTTTAGTCAAGCATCCATATATGCATACTCTCCTAGAGTTAAGAGACTTGATTTGGTTTTGGCTGTAGTTATTGTAAATATCTATAAGAAAACATCAATCATATGCACACTCATACTACTTTCAAAAGCCTTAATTAATAATTCAGTTGATGTTTCTTAATGTTAAACTCATACAAAGAAAGACAGTAAACTCATCATGCTGGCTTGCATATAAATAATTATATGGTAATAATACTGGCAACAAAAACATTAGATATTTGTCCCTTTCAGTTTTTTTGAGGTCTCAAAGAGTAATCAAAGATCTTCCTTCAGTTCTGCAAATTTTATTTTTAATTTTAAAGATATCAATAAAATTGGCCAGACAAGTGAATAATTCGAAAAAAGTGAGAATGATAAGTTTTAAGATATTGAAATGTGAATTGAGAAAAGAACAGAGGTGATCTTAAAAAAGGATAAATAGAATGCTAGAAAATAAATATTTTTTGTAATTGTAATCTTCAATTTAGAAATAAAAATATATTTACTAAGGCAATAAACCTCAAGAGTGTGCACTTGAAAATGTGAAGGTAGGGACCTCTACAGGTCTTAACCACAAGCTTATGTCTTGGAAGAAAAGAGGGGAATCATTCTTTACTTCAATCTAATTTCTATATAAATAGGTGAAGCTGAAGCAGTTAGATCTGAGAGTATGAAGCTATTCAATACTTCACTGATTAAGTCCACAATGGAAAATAAAAAATATGATAATTGGAGAGAAAATGAAGTGACTACTGCATATATGGTAATGCTTTAAAAAGATATTCAAATAGCTAGAGAGTAGAGGTCATATAGACATATACATATTGTAATGGACATCATTTGCCTCAAATGTGGTGGGTCATATGTAATAAAAAGCCCTTAACATAAGAATAGAAGTAAACTAGCCCCAATCATTGAGGAGTCAAAATGTAATGGACAACATTATCCAATTATAAATAGATAAATTGCTTATCTGTCCTTCCAACTAGCTATACATGAAATAAATCAAAATTATACAGACCAATAATATAACCTATCATTATAATTTATTCTTGGGATTAATTTGAATAACTAACAAAATACATATAAAGAAAATTAAACCAAATCTTAATAAAAATGGGGTGGGGGTAAAAACAATAATAGCATAAAAGGAAATAACAGTATAAAAAAGGAAGTTTTTTGGGTGTGATAGAAATAGTAAAATATATTATTAGTTATAAAAATAGTTAATAGAGGGAGCTGTAGGGTTAGAATATGAAATAGAGGTTAAAAAGGAAGTTGAAATACTAAAGTAAGATGGAGGATAAAGAAAGTTGAAAGAATAGAATAAGGTAAGAAGATTTTATATGGAATAATTAAGAAGGTAATATGAATGGAAATAAGTATTTAGTTAGAATAAAAGATAAAGAAAGATTATATTGATAGTGATTAATTGTTTTTTTGGAGTAGTGTAATTAAAATTACTTTATAATGTAAATGTTATATGTATTAAAGTTATGTGTATATATGTATATGTTATAGAGAAAGAGGATAGAAAAGATTTTAGAAGAATATAAAATAGGATGGTGAAAATGTAAAAAATATATAATTTTTTAATGTTTTTGTTTTTTGAGGAAGTTTATTGATATGTAACAGTATAATATGCTGTTACATTATTTTAAAAGTAAAATAATGAGATTGTAAATAAAAATTGATTTATAATTGGCAAGTTACTATGAAGCTTGGGTAATTTATAGGTGTCTTATAGATATATCTTGTCCAAATCTTTTCTTTATTTGTAACATACATTATCCATTATAAATGGTGCAATTTATACATTGAATTTGTAAATTAAATAATTTAAGAGATAATGTACTCCATTATGATTGCTGTGTCATCATGAGGCTTAGTCAGTTAATGATTGTTGATTACATATAGAGTTTCAAATTGTATTTTCCATTATAAATGCCACTCAATAATTTAGGCTATATTTTCTTTTATTTATGGCATATTAGATAATCCTTTACAAATGGCCTTAGAAAGTTTGGCGCCTTCTATTTTCATTATATCTATATGATTAGTCATATTCTTTTCTATTACTATATATATATATATATATATATATATATATATATATATATATATATATATATCAAAACTACCCCAAATCCAAAAATTAAACCAGACCAGCATAAAATAATATCAAAACACAACCTAAGGTTTCACTGCTACAAGCAGACTTCTCAAGTGTAAAGAACTACAAAAACTAGACAATATATATAATATTAAAAACTACCCACAAATCCATTCACTTCCCATCCACCCTTAATATTAAAAGAACTCTTAAATAAGTTACTTGCTTCAGAATAATAAATTTTCAATAATAAAGACTCTTTAATTCTCCTTTTGATTTCATTTCTCTCAAAGAAGACAACCTTAGCTTCAACAAAATCAATAGTGTGGCCTGTATCTTTTTCATGGACATACAAAGCAGAATTAAGATATCTATTTTTAACTCTACTTTTATGAACCTTTATTCTTTCATTTAAACTCAAACTACTCTGACCTATGTAAACCTTCTTACAAAATAAACAAGGAATAAAATATACTATATCAGGAATAGTCTTTCTAACAAAAACTTCTTTTGTATTATTTAATAAATTATTCAATGTAACACCCCTTTTCCAAGCAATTTTCTTATTTCCAAACAATTTACTATTTCTACACACAATTTTATAAGAAGACAATTTAAATGGCAAAGAAATAAAATATTTTTCTTTAACCTTTACATCCTTACAAATATTACTATTAAATAAAATACTTTTAACAAATTTATCAGAGTATCCAACACTCAAGTAATCTTTATAAAATTGATATTTCTAAAACAAAGCTACCCCACTAGAATTATTTAATTTAATATTTCTATAACAATAATTCCTTAAAGCAGCTACTTTATGAGATACAGACTGATAGCTATCAGGTTTAATTATAGATCTTAATTCTTTACTTTTAACTAAATGACTGCACAATAAACAATTAGTTTCTACATTTCTAATCACCAAAAGATCTAAAAATTTTAACTTACCAAAATCTAACCCCCCTCCTTCTAACACAAATTTTATAGAAGGATCAAAACAATTAAACTCATTTACAAATTCCTTCAATTTATCATTCTCAACTACAAATAAACAATCATCAACATATCTGACAAATAATTTTACATATAAACAAATCTTTTTAATAATAATTTCCTCTTCCATAAAACTAATATAAACTGAACATACTAAAGGAGAAATAATATAACCTATTATCCACCCTTCCTTAATCTTATAAAAATTACGTTTATAAGTAAAATACATAGAATCTTCCAATAACAAAAGCAAATCTTTAATTACCTTCATTTTATTTTTTGATAAAGAACTTTTCTTAATCAATACAGACAAAAGAACATCAATACTGCTTAACCTATTAACAGACTGATACATATTTTCAATATCTAAACTTCCACATACCCAATTACTTTCCATTTTAAAATTATTAATCTTATCAAAAGCCTCAAAAGAAGAAGAAACTGTGTACTGACCAAAATCAACAAATTATTTTAAAAAAATATTCAAGAATCTAGAAATACCCTCTACAACACTACCTGTAAAATCAAAAACAAATCCTAAAGGAAAACCATCTTTATGAGTTTCAATATTCACAAACATCTTAGCTGATGTAAAATCATTAGGATTTCTTTGAGAAAAATGAAATCAAAAGGCGAATTAAAGAGTCTTTATTATTGAAAATTTATTATTCTGAAGCAATTAACTTACTTAAGAGTTCTTTTAATATTAAGGGTGGATGGGAAGTGAATGGATTTGTGGGTAGTTTTTAATATTATATATATTGTCTAGTTTTTGTAGTTCTTTACACTTGAGAAGTCTGCTTGTAGCAGTGAAACCTTAGGTTGTGTTTTGATATTATTTTATGCTGGTCTGGTTTAATTTTTGGATTTGGGGTAGTTTTGATTTTATATTGATTAGTTTAGCTTTATGCTTGTAATATATATATATATATATATATATATATATATATATATATATATACATATATATATATTAAACTATATCTATATATATATATATATATATATATATATATAGAAACAGATATACTGTTCCACGTATATATTCAAAAGATCTCCCCAATTAAAAAGACTAGCATGATTTGTTGTTAAAAAAAAAGGAAAACAAATACATTTAAATCTGCAATTAAAAAAAAGTATAAATCTTTTTTTATTAAAATTCATCAATCCAAGAAAGAAAATCATTATTTTTGATAATTAAGAAAAAAAAGATAAACCTTCATTATTGATTTTATAATTTTAGATGATGATATAAATACGTCACTTGTATTTATTTAAAGCTGGAATTTTTTAAAATATTACATTTTTAATTTTTGAAATGATGTTGTCGTACAAAGTATAATAATTTCTTGAGGCAGTCTTATCAAATTGAAAAACATGGCTTAATCCTTATGATTTCTTATCTGTCCTGCTAAAAGTAGTGTCCAATCCTTAAGAAGAGAAAAGCACTCAGGCTTAAATGAAAGCTGTGTAACAAATCAGATACAGTGGGTAATGCTGCTTAATCAATCCAGAGATCAGAGTATAAATAGTTGAGTTTGAAGTTCAGAGGAGGAGATTTAAAGATTTTATTTTAGATTTTAAAAGGAGTTAAAGAAGTAGAAAAAGTGAATAGTTAAAATTTTATCTAAGTGTTACTTAACTAATTTAGTTGACAGCTGATTTTCATCACCTTGGAATATAACATTTACAGCCACTGTTAATGATGAAAAAATAAAATCTTAATAAGGAAATCATAATGATAGAAGGCTAATTGGTAACAGCTTTTTCTCTTTGTCCAAAGCCATGGTTCTCCAAAATTTTCCTGGGTGAACATCATGGTAAGTAAATAATGCCATTCCGCTTAAATACAACAACCCCTTTTTGAATCCAGTAGGATCCTGAAGTTAAAGAACAAACTGAATAAAATGAAGGTAACAATTTCATAAAATATTCAATACTTATGTGTGTTTTTATAAAAGACCAAACAAAATGTCTTTTTTAAAGAAAATTACGAATAAATATAGCTATGTGAAAATACATTTTATTAGTGACAAATTATAAATGAAACTGCTGATCAACTTATATGTAGAAACATACATCTGTGGCAGACCAAAAAACAATATTTATGTTACATATTAGAATAATTAAATAAAAATTACAAATGCTTACATGCATATTGATTGTATATAATTATTACATATAATTATAACTGGCTAAATTATAAATGAAACTGCTTATCAACTTATATGTAGAAACATATGTCTGTGGCAGATCAAACAACAATATTTATGCTATATATTAGAATAACTAAATAAAAATTACAAATGCTTACATGCATATTGATTGTATATGAATATTATACATAACTATAACTGGTTAAATTATAAATGAAACTGCTGATCATCTTATATGTAGAAACATACATCTGTGGCAGACCAAACAACAATGATTATGCTATATATTAGAATAACTAAATAATAAATTACAAATGCTCATGTGCATATTGATTGTATATAAATAAAATAATGAAACTTATGCACATAAATGCACTTTTATACTTGACTGGATTATGAATAGTCCCACAAACATGGAGTTTCTTACATTACCAGTATACCTACCCATGATAAATTTAAAAATAATAAAGTACTATATGAATTACAAATGCTTACATGCATATTGATGGTATATAAATAAAATAATGAAACTTATGCACATAAATTTACATTTATACTTGACTGAATTATAGAAGCTTCACAAACCTGGAATTGCTCATCTTACCTACTTACTTACCTAAAAAGGATATACAGATATGGAATGAATAGTTAAAAATATTTATGCAGTATTGGTAGATGTCTATTTGATAAAGACCCTTTGAATTCTTTATCCAAGATAAATTAATATGAGCCTTCATTTGAAATGAAGGATTAACTTTATTAGAAGGACTTGCAAATGAACTATTGATCAATAAAGTGCTTCTAACCTTTTCATAAACAAACTGAAAATGAATCATCACATGGATATGAATGAACTTTATTAGAAGGACTTGCAGATTAATTGTTAAATAAAATTGTTGTTACTTAAAATTAATTTTAGTTATCCAGTTGTTCAGTTCTATTTTTTTTTTGCATCACTTATCATTCATTGCATTTGTTCATGAGAACTTGATGGCTCATGAGCTACATCTGGCATCACTAGACCTAGGTAAGTTACATTGTAGTGAGATGTCTATATGCTTCCAGTCTCTATGGTGCTACATCCTCTGATGTGATGAGCATGAAATAGTGTTGTAGGGGAAAATAACATCTGCATTGGAGAATAGAATACCAATCGATAGTTCCTCCCTGCAACATGCTCATCAGGAAATTTTTACAACTGAGGTAATAAAGAGGTTGTTCAGGTCTGGTTACAATATATATATATATATATATATTGTGCCCTTTTCTATAGGTCAATGATGGTTATAAATGGTCAATTACTAAAAAATTTTAAAATTAATATTATATAGTATTTAATATTATAAATTATAAATAATCGGTAAACGGTTAATATAATATATTTAATAATAGGTATTGTGAGGGTGAGAATTGTATCTAGTTCTATATTTTTCTAAATTATTTTTCAAAATTTTATATAATCATTTTAAATAATATAAGTAGCAAATATATTAAGACAGATAAAACTAGACTAAACACCGGAAATGTCTATGTGACTGTCTGGAATATTTTATGTATAAGCACCGGTTTAAATTAATACAGATAATTAAAATATTTAAATAGTATATTATAGAACTGGATGGAATTGTCACACATCATAATAAAAAATAAGTATTATACATTTTTATTAATTATTGTTTTGAAATTATTTTAAAAGATAGTTAAATTGTAATAGATAATAATTAATTTAAAAATAATAATAGGTTAATATTTAAGTCTATTATGTCATGATTTTAAAACTTTAGAAATTGTTTATAAACCAAAGTAGGGAGTGACCAATAAAAGGATAGATCTTGGCAGACAACAAAAATCGTGCCGTGCCAATTAATTGTATAAACTGGGAGAACAAAAATGTGTTGACTCCAGAGCAGAGGTAAAATTTTAAGCTCTTTAAAATTTCTTTCTTTCTTCAATTTATTGAAAGAAACTAACTGACAATTTAAAATCTTCCGAAGAGAATCTAAGAATAAAATTTTAAAAAAGTTCTCATAATAATGTTTCACTAACTCCACAGTAACCTGCCAGTGGATTCTATCAAAATATAATCTGAATTTTCAATAAAAAATGGATAGATTCTTAAGACCAAGTTATAAATTTTATAATATTCCAAAAATGTTAATGTCGTTCGTTGATATAGTTTGTATAGCGTATTACTATGAAAACTGCTTTTGTGCATATAAAATTAATGAAAGGACATTGTGCACAAAGTTAATGAATATAATGGAAAATAAAAATAAATATTATTCGTATAAGAATAAATGGACAAAAAGAATTTTTATGAATTGCTTTCTTTAAGATGACTTGAGCAAATACTCTAGAAATAGTTAAAGATCGAAAATGTTGTATATAAATTAAGAATGAATGAAAGTGAAATTTACCAAGGAAAACACTTGCCTAAAGAAGAAAAAATATTTTACAGAGAAATAAATATAAAATATTGGATCCATGGAAAAATGCAATTGGTACCATAATTATTAAATAATTGTAATATAACTAGAAATAAAGATGCATCAACACGCCGAGGTAATATTCACCCGAACATTAAAAGCTTCGTGGGATAACTAAATAAAATGTTTTCTAATAATTTTGAATTAAACATTAAAACTAAAGATCGTCTAAACAGTTTGTCAAATGAATTAATTTATTTAAAACTTTAATAAGCAGAAAGGAGAACATTTGGATAAAAGAAGTAATAATAAATATTATGGGACTAACCAAGATTTACCGCCAGAAAAAATGTGATTATGGTTTAAATTATTTTCTTTATTAATCTAAGTTAAACATTAAGTTTTAGATAGCGATAGGGAAACAAATACATTAATTCGCAATATAACATTATATAAAATAATGTTTTGATTTTGAATGTTCAAATAAAATTGTATGTGTGTGGAAATTTTGTATGTTTGCGATGCTCGAGGAGAAAGAAACCTACTACGAACTCTAATAGGAAGGTAAAGATTATTTTGGTACATTTTATGGTTATTAATGATATAATGTATGTTTTATTTATTTAGATCAGCTGTGAATCGAATGAATGTAATGCAAAGTTTTATTGTTGTAATTATTGTAAAACGCATTTTGAAAAAACAACACTCTAAAACACTATGAGATGTAAGTAGATTTTTTAAAAATATGTGTACGATAATCATTTTATGTGTTATTAATATAGTTCAATATAACCAATGGTTATGTCATATTTTCTGTTAATTTTTTCGATTGGGATATATTAAGTGGTATTTTAACAAAAACGTAGATGTCGAACCTACAGTGTAATAAAGCAAGACAAATTGTTCTTATGGAATAGGGAAATGTTTTATATTAGTGAATTTTGTTTATTGTTTTAAAAGGTAGTTAGTTTTATCGATGTTGGATACAGTAAAAATCTTGAGAGATAGTTTGGGTAGTGACTTGGTAGTACGTGGAGATTCGGAAACCAAGAGGATGTATTAAAAAACTAGGATGCTACAAGGGAATGAAATAATAAGTAGTTTTAGATGGTAATCAGCATAGTTAACAAAGCCCTACGACTGTTACACATGTTGTCATGGACAGTGGTATTTTTATATTTCTTATGAATCGTATTAGATGTTTGGTAAAGCCGAATAAATAGCTGCTGCATCACGCTTATCGCCAGGGTTATTAGACAATGAATGTTGGACCTATTCACACTGTTCCATACATTTTGAAGTATATATTTTAATAAGTTATCTATCTATCTTCCCGATATCCTATACATATTTCGCTATCTTTATCTGTATTTCTTGCAACTACATCGTTATATGATAAGTATATTAAAAAAAGAAACAATAGATATTTTAGAATGTATGTCATGTTGTTATTTGAAATAAGAATAGTTAAGTATTAACAAAGAGTAGATTATGATTATTGAAAGAGAGATGCAGATATAATTTTATAAAATATATCCAAATAGAAATATACAAAAATATTAAAAATGATTTAACATTTTCTTATTGTTTGATTATATTTAAAAATATAAGTATTGCATATTTAAGGAATATAATAACATTCGATAATTATAATATATGTGAAACTAAAACAGGTGATAATTAAACCCATGTTGTGTCATTATACATGAGTATGGCTTATGGAATGAATGTATTAGAGTTTACGAGCATTACAGAACAAACGTTATGGGTAGTAATAATGTTTGAACAACATGCAGAGTGACTTATATAAAGTTACAAGAAAATGTAATTTTTTTAAGAGGAAAAACAATATTGATTGTAAATTTATAATGGTTATAAATGATGTTTATCCACATATATAATTTATAATATGGTAACTTTAATATTAAAAGGTAAAGAATAGTATTACCCATAAAATAGTTAAAATAAGTAATATAATAAACTTAATGAGAAATAAATAAATAACTTATAAAAGATATAATAATTTTAATCAACTATAAAAGGAATCTAAAAAATGTATAATTCAACTATTGTAGCGTAAAGAAGAATGAGGATATCCCTTGTAAATAAATGTAAATAGATTTGTTTGTTTTATCTTAATTTTGATTGTGGTTAATAAAATTCTAAAATTTGTTTATTAAAACTTGTGTCTGAGTTTTGTTTTCTCTACATCATGGCATGAATTCACAGGGTATGTTTACAGTCATTAAACTAAGTATATAATTGTTTGCACAAAATATAAATAGAGAAGTATATTTAATCTTAAATATTTATTGATGTTTTGTAATTGAATAATTATAAAATTGCATTACGTTACTGGTCATAAATCCATTGTCATAATAATTTGCTAAATTGTATGCTATTAGTTGCCACTTGCTTCATTTATCAGATTATCTAAACACTGCCACTTACTAATTTATTTTATTACGTAAAGATAAAAAAAAAGAGGAGATTAGATTATCAACTAATTTATTACGGGTTATAAATTTGCGATAAAAGAAAAGCTGTACTAGTTAGATTAAACAATGAAGATTGTGATTATTATTATTATTGTTTTATTATTAATCTAATTTCAGAGTAGTAAATTATGACACAAAATCCCTTATCATATTTTGCTACCTTATTTTAATTTAACCTTGAATAAATTTAAGAACCTGAGATTATTTCATTTGAGCTAGATAATTACTATTATTGTTATTATAGATAAAAGATTAATACTTTAATTGTTAAATGAGTTTAGTGATTAGAAATTGCAGAAGTCATAAGAATACTATGTAGTTATTATATGTAATAGTAATATAAGGGGGGATAGTGTTCTTATGCCATTGAGGTGGTATCCTATGGGATATTATCTCAATGTAATCTACTTTGTCACCCTTTATTTCCACTTCTAGTCTCATGAATTCTGGAATAGTTATTTGAGTTAGTCTAAAACAGAACCTAAGATAATTTTAAGAAATTTGAGCTAGTAAAGCATTAATTGAATATCTTATTAATTATTAGAGCTAGAACCCGGTTAGGTGATTTTCACTATGTTATATTTATTTTTGTGGGAAGTGGATTACACATATACATGTAAATACACGTAGGGTGAGAGGGCAGATTATGGCGTAACGTGGTGGGCTCGATGTGTACGTAGTTGCACAACATAGGTAAAGGGCAGATAGTTACACATAGTGAGAGGGCAGAATATATATATATATATATAAGAGGCTTCAAATCCAGTGATTTATTATATTTAAAGCAGCAGAAAATAGGGAATATTTTAAATAACTTAAAATCCTTTAAAAATTTCAATCAACATTTCATTTTAATAATCTTTAAACATATCTTTTTCCATTCTTTAAACAACCATATTGTATTTATATATTTGGTATCCATTAGTCATGTAACATTAACACAATAAAATAAAACAAAATGTCTTCTAATATTAATAATACAATAATGAAACTTAAAATATATTCCAAATAATGGTAAACAACTTATAATATAAATAAAAACTCATAGAGTAATATTTTCGATTTTATTCATAATCATTATCAATTCAACTTTCAAAATAGAATCATCTATTACCAGCCAAAAACACATGTCAATCCAAATATCCTCCCAATTCATTAATCCTAGCATTTGCTGACTGTCTATTTATTATCCATTTTTATACCTACTAATAAAAACTGCCTCTTTAATTTTTCTTTTTCATTATCTCTTTCTTGACCTAAAATTTGTATCTTTTTTATATCAAATTAAATTTAAAATTACAATTCCTATCATCATCATAAAAAACAGATTTAGTATATAACTTCACTTCATTATTACTATCACTATATATCTGCAATTTTTTAAAACTCTTATACAACTATTTATGCTCTTTAATTCTTTTCTCCATATTACATCTAGATTGCCCCACATATGATAAGTTAGACCCACAAAAAAATTCCATATATTACATTACTCACATTATTTTTTTAACTTATCTTTTGAATTATTAACCATTCTATTTAAATAACCCAATCCATGAAATGAAACATTATATATTTTATTATAAACTTTTTTCATAAATTTTACTTGATTATTATTATAAAAAGGCAAAAAAATCCATTTCTTACTGTCAATTTCTTTATTACAAACATTTCTGTCAATTTTTTTATTAAATTGACAAATCACCTGATAAATTTCTTTTATATTATAACCCACAATAATTCACTACATAATTTTCAATATTTTTTGTCACATGAATATTTACAGAGAATATTATTCTTTTGTAAAAAGACCTAAAACCAGCCACTTTATAATTATGTGGCACTTTAGATAAATATGGAATATATCCTCTCATTTCAATAGATTTAATAAACAATTCATAGTCAACCGTATTATTGTTCCTTGAAATCATCAAATCTAAATATTTAATACTATTATTATAATCTTTCTCCATAGTCCATTTAAGACCTTTTAATTTATTATATTCATCAAAAATTTTATCAATCACTTCTGAAGAAGCACATACAAAAACATAATTCACATATCTTGTATATATCTTAATATTTCCCATAAATCTAAATTTGTTTAAAATCTTTTCTTCATAATAAAACAAAACAAAACTAGATAACTGTGCTACCATAGATAATCCCATTGGCCACCCTTTACTCATTTTATAAAATTTACTATTAAATGGTGCAACAATATTTTGTTCAATAAAATTTAAAGTCTCTATCACAAAACATATTAATTGATTATCAACTTTCTTCTCCAATAAAGCTTAATTAATTATCTTAATTGAATCAACTCTATAAATAGATCCATACATTTCAGATACATCCAATGATATTAAAACATCATCACAGTCCAAATTTAAATCTTTAAGTTTTTCAACAAAATCAAATGACAATGTTACAGAATATTTTCCAAATCCAAGTAAATCTTGTAAAATTTTAGCTATATATTTACTAGTCTTATATATATAAGACCCTCCAAAATCCAAAATTATTCTAAGTAGATAACCTTGCTTATGTAATTTTGATGTATGGATCTATTGATAGAGTTGATTCAATTAAAATAATTCATCAAGCATTATTGTGGAAAAGAAAGTTGATATCAATTAATATGTTTTGTGATGAAGACTTTAACTTTTATTGAACAAAATATTGTTGCATCCTTTAATGGTAAATTTTATAAGATGAGTAAAGGATGGCCAATGGGATTACCAATGGGGGCACAGTTATGTAGTTATGTTTGTCGTAATATGAAAAAAAGATTTTAAACAAATTTATGGAAAATATTAAGATATATACAAGATATGTGGATGATGTTTCTGTATGTGCTCTTCAGAAATGATTGATAAAATTTTTGATGAATATAATAAATTAAAAGGTCTTAAATGGACTATGGAGAAAAAATATAATAATAGTATTAAATATTTATATTTTATGATTTCAAAAAAACAATAATATGATTGACTATAAATTGTTTATTAAACCTATTGAAACAAGAGGGTATATTCCACATTTATCTAAAGTGCCACATAATTATAAAATGGTTGGTGTTAGGTGTTTTTTACATAGAAATAATATTTTGTGACAAAGAGAAAAATATTGAAAATTATGTAAGTGAATTATTAAGTGTGGGTTATAAAATAAAAAAAATTATCAGGTGATTTGTCAATTTAATAAGAAAATTAATAGAAATGTTTGTGATAAAAAAATTGAGAGTAAGAAATGGATTTCTTTGCCTTTTTATAATAATAATCAAGTAAAATTTAGAAAAAAGTTTATAATAGAATATATAATGTTTCATTTTATGGATCATGTAATTTAAATAGAATGGTTAATAATTGAAAAGATAAGTTAGAAAAACATAATATCAGTAATGTAATTTATAGAAATTTTTTGTGGGTGTAACTTATCATATGTGGGGGAATCTAGATGTAATATGAAGAAGAAAATTAAAGAGCATAAATTGTTGTATAAAAGAGTTTTAAAAAATGTACAGATATATAGTGATAGTAATAATGAAGTGAAGTTATATACTGAATTTGTTTTTTTATGATCATGATAGGAATTGTAATTTTAAATTTGATTTTAATATAAAAAAGATAAATATTTTCGGTCAAGAAAGAAATAATGAAAAAAGAAAAATTAAAGAGGCAGTTTTTGTTAGTAGGTATAAAATTATGATAATAAATAGACAGACAGCAAATGTTAGGATTAATGAATTGTGGGATATTTAAATCGATTTGTGTTTCTGGTTGGTAATAGATGATTCCATTTTGAAAGTTGAGTTGATAATGAAATGAATATAATGGAGAATATTATTCTATGAGTTTTTATTTATATTATAAGTTGTTTACTGTTATTTGGAATATATTTTAAGTTTCGTTATTGTATTATTAATATTAGCAGACATTTTGTTTTGTTTTATTGTGTTAATGTTATGTTACTAATGGATACCAAATATATGAATAAGATATGGTTGTTTAAAGAATGGAAGAAGATATATTTAAAGATTATTGAAACGAAATGTTGATTGAAAGTTTTGAAGGATTGTAAGTTATTTAAAATATTCCTGAATTTCTGCTTCTTTAAATATAATAAATCAATGGATTTGAAGCCTAGTTTTATTTTGAAAGTGAAATGTAAGATTTTGCTTGAAATTAATATATATATGTGTGTGTGTTTGTGTGTGTGTGGGTGGGTGGGTGTGAACTATAAGTGTCCACTCAATATAAAGTAGAATATACTTTTAAAATTTCATTTTCATTGGCACAGTAAATAAAATGTAAAACTACATCATACTTGAAATTGACTGGACACTTATATATATATATATATATATATATATATATATATGATCACAGATGGAGCTTTACCAATAGCTCACTCAAGCTTGTTTACAAAAAATGCCGAGAGAGAATCGAAAATTCAATATCTCTTTCAAATTCTCTCCAACCTTTAAACCATGGTTTCAAGCTATTTGGCTATCATCAGTATGGTTTAAAGGTTGGAGAGAATTTGAAAGATATATTGAATTTTTGATTCTCTCTCGACATTTTTTGTAAACACGCTTGAGTGAGCTATTGGTAAAGCTCCATCTGTGGTCAGAAAATGCAAGCTATAGGCAGGTTAAAAAAATTTTTTTAACTCATTTTTGTTTATTATATATATATAACTAAAAACAAACCAGTAACCACCTAAACACACACACACATATATATATATATATTGTGCCCTTGTCTATAGGTCATAGTAAGGTAGAAAGGTCAATTACTAAAAAATTTTAAATTTTAAGATATGTTTGTAGGATAAATAAATATTAGTAGGATAATTAGATTTTATAATACAATTTAAAGCTGAAAATACCTGGTATATAACAGTGTAATAAATTATTTTAAAAGAAAACAGTTAAATAAAGCTTAATGATATTCTTGCTTATGGTTGTAAAAGCTGGCCATATAAAATAATACAGCTATAGATAGTTAAAAGTATATTAATAATTTGAATCTAATATTTTAAAACTAATAAATTAAATAAATGCTAGATGTAGTGTTATAAATGTATTTAATAATCAAAATTAATAGAGTATATTTTATTATAAACTTTAGGATGGTGAGAGTTATATTTAGTTCAACATTTTAAAATTATTTTCCAAATTTTTATAAAATATATCAGTTTTGGTAATTTAGACCGAGACGTAAATAAAAAATCATTTGATAAAGTTAGTAAACACGTGACTGTATATTATATACCTCCACACACATGCTTGTTAAAATAATAATAAGGTTTGTGAATTTGAAACTAAATATAATTGCCATCGATCATTAAAGTAAAAGCTAAAATATTAAATATTGTTTTAATAATTGTTTTTAAAGTTTAAATAATTTTTATAATAGTAAAAATTGAATTTAAAAATACTAGTCTAAATAATATTTGAGACATGACGTCATCAATTCTTTATTTTAAACGTCTATTCTGTTATAAAACTAAAATGGATAAATTTGTTCGCGCTAAAATAAAGTTATTAACCAATCAACGGAGGTAAATTAGCAGACAAAAATATAGGAATTATACAGAGCGGGGAGAAGGAATGTGTAAGTGAAAGAGAAAGTAACACATTTTTGTAGCTGATAACACCGTAGCTGGAAAAAGTGATATAAATTTAAAATTTTGTATTTATTTAAAAGTTCTTTTGTAACATATAATATATTTTGACTGTATCGATATGGATTGCTAATTTTAAAAGTTATCTTACCAGGGAAATTTATTTGAATTTAACCAAAAACCTACAGTAGAGATGGAAATACAAGGGAAAATACCTAAATTTATTACTGAAGGAAAAATATTGGGAGAGTACCTTAATACAACTTTATTTATGCTCAACCAGAAACTTATTATTGTCACTCAGAAAAATATAAATGGGACGCTATATGAAAATTTAAAAGAGAAGTTACATGCCGTCAGGAAAAAATTATGACGCAAAATTATAAGGCTACTTTAAAGTTATTTTATTCTTCCCTATGAAAAAATTTAAAATGCGTTTTATTACAAAGAAAATAATGATGAAGAAAGAGTGTTTATCTTTTAAAGGAAAACATTATTAAAATATAGTACAAGAATTTTGAAATAAAGAAAAGTAAAGAAAGATATGAAAGTGCTATTATGGATTTTATAGAAAAGGAGCCGAAAAAACTTTATCTTATCAGAAAAAATATTATAAAGAATTCAATGGAAGAAATAATTGATTTGGAAAAGATAAAATTAAATTACTAAATGAAAATGGATCCATGGAAATAGAAATTTTATTGAAGATTTAAATAAAAGTACGTACAAGATGCATCGGAAAAGTCGCGCGGGAAAAATATTAGCAGACAATAGTAGAAGAGAATGCCATGAATTAATAATTGTATACAACATTGTGAAAAACCTAGGATTGTCGTCGATAAAGATTTATTAAACAGAGCTATTGTTTTACTTTAAAATAGAACATTAAGTGACTAAGGGAAGAAATAAATTTTTTTTTTTTTTTAGCTTAAATATGAACAGTTCAAGAAAGTCTGGTGAAGAAGTATCGTAAATATAATTTAAATGTTTTATTAATTTATTTTTAAATATAAAATGCTATATTAGGTTAGGGAAAACATATAAACATAAATTTAATAATAATGAGATTTAAATATAATAGCTTAATAGAATGATAGAAATATTGTTTTAAAAATAAAAAGTATGTATGGAATTTTTATATCTACAAGAATTAATGGAATGGTGAAGCCTACAGAACACGATCGAGAATATCAAGATCGTTTTGGTAATTTTTGTATTTATTCATAATGCATAATGTATTTTTTTTTCAGATCATCTATTGATTAAGAATGATGTATGAAAGTTTTAAAATTATAAGTACACATTATATACAACATTAAAACATATTCTGAGATAAAAAATAATTTTAAATATGCATGCAATAAGTTATTTCAAGTATAATTAATAGTATAAGTTGTCAAAACAATTGTGTGATTCTTTTGAACTTTCATGTAACAAAGTATTAGATATTTTAAAATAGTTTGTATATGATAAATATACGAGAAAAGTAGTAAAAGATTTTCTTAGAGAACAGCCGTATAGTTTTGATATAAAATGAATTTTATTATTGTTAGAAATGCCGATAAGAATTTGTTGATGTACTGTATAGAAAAATCTAGAGAAATAAGATCGGATAGTGACTTGGTAGTACTAGTATAGAGGAAACCAAGATGATGTTTTGCTAAGAAATAAGAAAAATAAAGTATTTGGATCATAGTTAGTTTGTGTGATTTCAGTATAGCTAACTAAGCACTATCACTGAACACATATATTTTGGACAGTGTCTTTACGTATCTTTTAAACTCTTTGATGTTATATAAAGCTGAAGAAATAGCTTTAGCATCACTCCTATAATAGAGGTGGGTAGACAGACAAAGGTCACTCCTCTATAATGTTTTTTAAATTCACTGTGCCATTATTGTTAAGGTTTATGAAGGATAATATTCTAGTTGTTTTGATCCTGTGCATCTATTTTCGCTATCCTTGTTTCGTGAATCTGCATCGTCAGAAAGATATTTTACAGAAATAATGAATAAAATAGAATTGAAGATATGTTATAGTTTAAGTAAGAATAGTTTATTTACTGGAATGTGTTACAATTGTGTAATTTTAAAAGTGAAAGTACAAAAATCATAAAGAGAGAAAGAATCATATAATACAGTTTAAAACCAATTTGGAAACGAATATAAGATTTTTAAAAGAGAAATCTAAAACAAAGTTTTTTTTTAAGTGATAATAAAAATTTGAATATTTTTATAATAATATTTAGAAAATAAATATTGCATGTTTGTTAAGAAAATAATTCAATAATGTGTAATAGACATATATATTTGTGCATGGTGTGTTAATGATTGTAATTACCATCCGAAGCAAGGCTTGAATGAGTATCTTAGATTAATAAGCATTGTATAGTGAACAATAAAAGTAATATAAAATATAGAAGAATGTTTTTGAATCTGTAGGATTCCATATAACTAATATAAAATTAGAGTTTTATGATTTTGTAGAATGTTTACTACGAATGTAATTTTATAAAAATATAATTTTAAAAAATAGTAGGGATTCAAAGTATTAGTGATAATTATAAATAAATACATTTTGTAACAAGCTAAACTAAAATAAGAAATCCAATAATAATAATACTGTATTTTTTTAAGTATTTAAAAAATAAGAATTAACTAGAACAATAAGTAGAAGTTTGGTTTTATTGTATAAACTAGTAAAATAATTTTGTGATAGGAGAGTAAGGATATCCAATGTACCTAATGTAAAATAGTGGTATTTGTTTATGTTATTAATAAACTTTGTTGTAAATTTATTATAAAGCTTTGTGTCTTCGTTATTATTTCTCCACATGGATGCATGATATCACAATACACATTTATAATTGAAACAGACATATAGTTTTGCACAAAATAGGGAAACATAAAAGTGTTATAATAATTTTGAAAATTTATTTGGATGATAAAATTAAAAGATCATAATTATATCATTTATTGGTCATAAGTTGGTTGCCACAATATTAAAATAAATTATATGCTAATGTTACCACACGTATTTTGGTTGTCGGATTATTAAAATACTACCACGTACGTAATTATTTATTTCATTTAGGAAGTAATAAGATTATATTATACTATTATTATTATTATTATTATTATTATTTATTATTGTTAGTTGCTGTGTAGTGAATTATGACATAAAATTCCCTTTTCATAGTTTACTACCGTAATTTTAAATCAGTTAGAATACAATTTATGAACCTGAGATTTGATTTTATTTTATTTATTCTATTTATTTACTTAATCTTATTTAATTGAGCTAGATTATTATTACAAAGAATATTAAGACATGATTATTATTTTAATCATAGTGAAAAGAGCTTAGAAAGTCGTAAGAATACTATAAGTTAGTTATTTAGTATAGTAAAAGGGGGAATAGTGTTCTTATGCCATTGAGATAGTATCATGTGGATAATATCTCAATGTAGTCTGTCTCGTTCTCCGTGTCGTCACTCCATGTCTCATGAAAATAATAAATATTTGTTAATTTACTTTTTAAAAAAATAACTGTACTTGTATTTTAAAAGTTAGAACCAGTAATCATTTTAATTAATGCTGGATATTTCATTTATTCATTTGGTAAACTGAGCTAGAACCCGGAATATATTTTAAACACTATATAAATTTTATGGAGAGGACGTGGACGGAGGAGGAGGGCAGAATATATATATATATATAAGTTAAAATGTCTATCTTTTATGCATATATTATATTTAGTTTGTATACATAATAATATATGTGTACATCCTTTTAAATAAAAAGATAGTATTTTAGAATTTTTATTTACTCAAAATATTGCAATTAATTCATTTTAAATGACATCTTTATTTACTTACTGACCATTGTAGCTGCTTTTTTGTCTCTATAAATGTTAATTTTTTTTGTTTTAATCATTTTTATTTCTAAACCCCAAAATATTCATCATTATGTTAATGCCAAAGTTTTTAATATATTCAAAATTCAATCCATGTGCATGCCTTCCTAAAAACATATTGTAATTTTTGAACTTCTTTTAAATTTGGTTTCAAAATATTTGAAATCATCTTCCCACAGCTTTTTATTTCTGAAAATAATTAACAACTTAAATATGTTATGGTCTAGTTACATGGCTGCTGCTTTTTAAGATGTGTCTCAAAATTGAAACAATTCTATTTTTAAAGTATAATAACTATTTATTTTAAAATTTAATTCTAGCTTCAATACAATTTCTAAGCTGAAAAAAACTATGATATATATTTTTTCCTTATGTGAATTTCTTAAAACATTGTAATTTTTTGAATGTCGTTTATATTTAACATTAAAATGTGTGAAATTTAATCTACCCACTGCTCATAATTTCTCAAGTAATTATCCTAACAAAATTAAAAGATTACTAAATTGAAATAAAAATAACTTTTATACTGTCCTCTCATGAAACATATTTTAAATAAATGAAAGTTTTAAGAATAATTTTTAATTGCAATACATGAAATTATTGAATATTTTAGTATTTTTCTGTATTCTATTCTATATCTAAAAAAAAATAAGTGATTTACTGAAAATAGGAGTGTTCCAAAAGGATTAGGTTGGCATTATTTAGTTTTATACCAAATTTTATACAATTTTATAAAATTTAATATTCTAACCTGAAAAAGATAAAAATTTAACAAAAAAAGAAACAAACTAACAAACCCATTTTTCACCTTCAATAACAAAACATTTAAAATGAGATAATATTAAATTCCTGTATTTAGGTAATGATTTTAATATATTCTTGTGATCAATTTGATATACACAAAATATATGTATGGATATAAAGTAATGTTCCATTCATTCTAAAAGAATGTTATATTGATTATTTTTAAAAATATTTTTTAACTTTGCCTATAATATATATATATATATATATATATATGTGTGTGTGTGTGTGTGTGTAATTATATAACTGAATATTTGTAAATACAGTAACTAAATAATTAAAAATTTTATCCACTTAGGAGTGCTTTCAATTATCCCAGTAATCATTGTCAACTAAAGCTTTGAAATGCTAACTTTCCCACAAATCCATGATCTTAACATTTGCTGCTTGCCTGTTAATTAAGTCATGTTTATATTTGTATATTAGCATAGCTTCCTTTATTTTTCTTTTATTGTTATTTTTTTCAATTTGCAATATTTTTACATTATTAAAATTGAAGTCAAAACCATAAATACATGATTTACTATGGTCGTATAAAACAGATGCTGCAATATTATTATCTATTATGCAATTTTGTTTCGATTTCTGAACACGTTTTAATACTAGCAAGTGTTCTTTAGTTTTTTTTTCTAACGTATATCTAGATTCATTTATATATTTACTGCCACACCTACATATCCATTTATAAATGATACAATTTTTATTTATAAATGAGGTTTTATCTTTGGAGTTATTTATTAATTTGTTTAATGTAGAAGGTGTGTAAAATGCAATATCACATATACCTTTATAAATTTTCCATATAAAATTTACTTGATCATTTGAAATATATGGGATTGATATCCATATTTGTTATTAGCAGGAGAATTGTAGAAAATTTAGCATTTCAAAGCTTTAGTTGACAAAGATTACTGGAATAATTGAAAGTGCTCCTAAGTGAATAAAATTTTTAATTATTTAGTTACTGTATTTACAAATATTCAGTTATATAATTACGTATATTGCTTTAAAAATACAGACATTGAATAATATATATATATATATATATATTGTAGGAGTATATATATATACTCATACATACTCATACATTTATGTAATCAATATGTATAGATTATATTTACATTATTATTATACTTATGAAAATAAATATATAAAGTTACTATTTTTCATTCTTTAAAATGAAAAATGACGTTGTTGACAAAAGACTGTTGACAAGGTGATAAATGACCTCTGGGTTCACAGTTTATCAAATTAAAGGAAGTGAAATTAACTTAGTGTTTTAATATCTAATTGTTATTGCAACAATGAGAATAGGTATGCTTCAGCGAGCTGATGGAGCAAGACATGAAATAATTCTTCTATTCTTGTTATTAGAAGAATAAGGATTCTATTTTTATCAGCTATATTTTTATAAAAACTTTTACTATGTTTGATTACAAATAACAGTGTAAGTTGAAGTTTATATTTTAAACAATTTAATACTCATTAAAAGAAGTTTCTTATACTTGTTCAATGAAAGTAATCTAAATATATTTTCGTGTTTTATAGAAAAAATTGTTTGAATTACGTTTTAAAATCTAAACAGCGTCTTAAAAAAAAAAGAACATGTTTATAAAAACTTCATTCAAATTTTATGTACTTTTCATTATAAAGAAAATGCAGAGTGGCTAGAACACAAATATTTATCATGGGATAGATAAAATGCACTTGCCTAATCAAACATATATATGTGGGAATAACATCGTTGCCGAATGCTTTAGAATTATAAAGAAATTAGATCTTCAAAATGGAATTATGAATGCCTTAAAATTATAAAAATTAGATCTTCAAAATGGAATTATAAATATTAATGAAGGAACTTTATATTAAGAAGATGAATATAAAGAGGAAACTAAATGTCAACTTAGGATATCCTAATATTATTCTCTTTAATGTTTAACAACAAAGGAATCAAAAAACTGCGTCTTCGAAGAATTTTCATTCTCACGAGGAACATTAACTTTTATAAATGCCATTTGGGATTTTTGAAAATTATAATTAGGAAAAGTTAATTTCATTTTTTTTATCATCATAGAGAATTAATAATTTAGAATATTTTTGTTTTTATTTATGATTAATAAAGATTTAAATATCGGTTAATAAATGTTAATTTTGGGAACGGGATAAAGTGAACTTAGAGGTAAGATATTAAACTATTTTTGAATCCACATATTATTTTCCATGACATGGCACTACATTGTTTATACTAATCAAAATAGACTAATAAATGTAATGTGTGATAAAGAAATAAATGATTAACATTGTTGTGAAGTATATATTTTTATATTAATAAATATAACTTGACTGACAATCATTTTAACGAATGAAGGTGTTATATACAAATAATTGGATTATTATTTGTATTATCTAATTAGTGTAAATTAGCGTTAATATAATTGTCTAAATATTAGGATACTTATATTTTAAATAAATTGTAAAATCACGTAGTGTTATAGGTTTAGAAAATATATCTACCGTAAGCAAAGAGAATGTTTATATTTTTAATATAAGGAGGTAGATATATAAATATTTTTTTATATATATTGTAAAATTTAAATTAAATAAATAAATATGTTTTTTTATATTAAATGAAGTCTTCAATTTTGTTTTATTTGAATTAAAGAGTTAATGAGATTCGTTGTTAATATTACTTTAAAATATTGATAGGAACCCCTGAAGAGAGTAAAGTGTTAAACTTCCCTGAGTTCGAAATCTGAGCATAACGGTAAAGTTAATTAAGGTGAAAATTGATTTGATGTGGTTGGATATAATAATTTTTTTAAAATAATAAATTAGTTATTGGGAACAAATATAGTTTTATATCAAAATTAAATCACATCATTCGTGGCATCCTATATGAAGACCTTAAATCTGACTATAGTGAGATGCGACTCCTTAACTTATCTTGTTGAGAGGGGGCATACCGTTACAAATGGCGCATCCAAGTGAGGCTCTGAATTATATATACCATTACAATATATATATGCACATCAAGTATTTTGTAAGTACTGTATATTTTTAAAGTAATTATTTTAAAAGATTATAAAATTACTTGTTTTACAATTTGAAAAAAAAAATTAAGAAATGGAAACTTTTACATAATTAATTAATTAATTAATATTTTTAACCTTTCAGATTATTTAATGATTATTAATATTATTTAAATACAGTATTTATGATTTATGCTGTGAACTTTTAAATATATTTTCCAGGAAAATGGGTGGTGTTGATTTTATCCAATAGTTTTTCTGATTTTTTATTAACTTAATAAATTGTGTAGTTTATATTGATAACTAGAGAGTTAATGCTTTTCCCACGTTCTATTCAATCAAAATCTGAAAGAAATAATCTATATTTAAAATAAACTTATATGCTAGTGTTGTTTTCTTAATTTAATGAGTGACAGAAAATATTCTACACTTTTGTTCACTAACATGAGTCTATATGAACATTATGGATATATTTTACAAAATAAGTGCAAAATAAATGAATATAAATCCACACTGGTACTGTGTTATTAGAGCTGTGACATGAAGAATTATAATCGTTTAATCATTAAATTAATTAGGTTATTAAATCAAAAACATATTTTAAAATCTACAGTTAATAAAAACAATTTAACAAAAAAAAAATACGAAAAGCGTTAATGTGAAGAATAGTTAAAATGCGTGTTTAAATCAAATTGAGTGTGTATTTACATGTGCATATTCTGCATAATCTATTTTAATACATTGTACAGGCTTACGCCTGCATTTATATATGTAATATATGCGGGATTCGAACTCAGACTTTCACACGACCTCTCTCTCTCAGTGCCATCTTATATTGCTGACTCACCTGATCACACACATGTTGAAAAGATAAATAATCACTAATAAACGTATTTTGTGCTAAACCAGCACTCATTAAAGTATGAAGATTGGTTATCTTAATATAAAGCTGAGTACTAATTGTATATATGTTTGGAGATGGTAATCTGAACCAACTGATGAGTGCTGGTTTAGCACGAAATACGCATTCTTTTCAGCATGTGTGTAATCAGATGAGTCAGCAATATAAGATGGCACTGAAAGTTGTAGGATGTGTGAAAGTCTGAGTTCGAATCCCACATACATATTATATATAAATGCAGGTGTAAGCCTGTACAATGTATTAAAATAGATTATGCAGAATATGCATATGCAAACACAGACTCAATTTGAATTAAACACACATTTTAACTATTCTTCATATTAATGCTTTTCAATAAATTGAAAGTATGCTAGCCTTTCTCACATGCGCAATTATAACAGAGAAAGCCAATCAGATTTTAATGATTTTCGTATTTTTTTTTTGTTAAATTGTTTTTTTTTTAAATGTAGATTTTAAAATATATTTTTGATTTAATAACCTAATTAATTTAATGATTAAACGATTATAATTCTTCATGCGGCAGCTCTAATACCACAGTACTTCTACACTATTTAATTATGATAATCTAAGTAGATAGACATATCTTGATCTTGGGTTTTAGATTTTTTTTTCGGGTTTATATTTTTGATGTGTCCAACTTAAGTATTAATCATCATCATAAGAAAATCCTGCAATTAAATGTAATTATAGTTTTTTTTCATTTTTTATCAGTACATATATTTAAATATCTATTAACAGTTTGCCAACTTGTGGGTATTCAAATTCATTGATGATCATAATTATCATCTAATTTATATATTTTAATCTGTGAAAGATTTGGCTATTTTTCCCATATATCTCCATATTAACTATTTTAATATATATATATATATATATTATAAAATTAAATATATAAGGGTTATAAAATTAAATATGGAAGGGTTAAAGTTTTGAAATTACTGTTTTTATAAACTTACTGCCATTTTAATTTTTCAGTGATTAAATGTAACAGAAACTTGTTAAATCTACAGGCAATGAATTGTAATAATATTGATTTATATTTTACTTTGTAAATGCTATATTATAAATAATAAATACTTACATTTATATCATACATTAATATTTAAATTAAGGATAAAATGTTAAAATATACTTATTAAATCATCCTTGCCCAAGACTAAAATTACTGCAATTATAGACAATAAATTTTTGTGTCTTATTGCGATCGAAAAGAAACCTAAAAATTCATGTTTTTGTTGCGCTGTTTCCACCTTAACATTTTAATTATTAACTGTAATAAGATATTTGATAGTCTTTGAAAAGATTTATGATGTACATTTTAAAATAGATATATAATTTCAGATAAATTTCTGCAAAAACATTTATAGTAAGACACTATCAGCAAAGCATTTCGACCTTTACTAAACTACTCAGAAATTTGAACTCTACTTTTATTATATATAATATAACCTAGGATAATTTACTCAAAATAATAATAATTACTCTGGGATAAGTTCAGAGGGGTTACCAAATGCTATATGATACAATAAAAAGAAGCCACGAGGATAATAATATCAATTAATAAACATTGTGTATATAATGTGCAATATTTAACAAATTTTAACAGGAAGAGAACTCTCAACTCACACATTACAGACAGGTTTTTAATATTGGAAGCATATATCATAGAATGGTTAGGCTACATTAAATCCTCTTTTTTAACATTTCTTTTCACCTTAGAACTTCTAATAATCATGATCAGCCTTTCATTGCCATTATCAAATTCACATTTATATCTTTTGATAAATGACAATACGTTTTTAATATATTTTTGTGCCACATTACCTCTTCAAATTAATATTCTTTCTTGCAAAACAATTTCTTTAATAGACATTTCCCTAATCTCAAATTTCAGAGGTCTGTAATTAAAATTTTATAATACTAAAAATGTACTTTTTTTTTTATTTAAGAATTATTAGACAGTTAATAGAATCCTAGTAGTAATATGGGAAGATATACTCTTATCTATAAGATAATGTCTATTCAACTTATAATAAGAAATATTAATAAATTTTAAAGAAAACACTTGACCTAAAATAAATACATGAAAAACTCTTAATTTGGACTAAAAGAATATACCTGAATAGCATTCATATATAATGACTAAATAAGAGATTTTACGACCATACCACCTAATAATTTTTGCTAAATCTTTCTTTATGAATATGAGATAAATAATTTCATTATTTACACTTATGATGTTTAATCAAAACATAACCTCTGAATAATATAAAATAATTTATCACAAAGACAGTCTTCTTTTAAGGAATAGAATTGGTTAAAGTGATCATTTGATAATTAATAAAATAAATAATTTATTTCTTAGATGCTCTCTTAATATCTACATATAAATTTGAAAAAGGTGATTATTATATTAAATTTCATATGTTTGTGTACTCTTAGTGTTCAATATAAAATATAATTCCATAATAGATATTATAATATGACAATTTCTGGACAATGTTTGTAGATGATGATAGAAATACTATGAAACCAAAATTAACAATAAAACAATGTTTATTTTAATAATAAAGACATTGAACAGATAACAACTTTGGAAATGTAAAATACCACAAAATGAATTATGTAACACTCTATTATACAATGTCAATGCAAAGGAGAAATATTATTTTTAAAGTTTACATATAAAATAAATTGACAGATTAGATAATAATGAAATTATTATTCTTGTCAGATTAATGTAAACCTTTCTTAATATTAACATTATAACAAGAAAATCCCCATTCTTACCATACAGTCACACAATTCTATTGTTTCCAAAATGAATGCATTTACACCTTAAATAGGATTTACCAATCCAGAAATGAAAGAGATACTGAAGAAAATGTATAACACTTATGGAGACAAAAAACTACAATTTTAATTTGTAAAATAAATGTTCATCAGTTTTAAACTCCATAATACTGTCAAATCACAGCAAATAAACCTACACATCAAGAACAATCTACACTCAGAACATTAAAGAATGTGCAGAAGAGGAGGATGACATTTCTCAAAACTAACTACAATATCAATTGTCAAAAATAAAGTCATGATGATAAACCACACACAGATTTATACAAATAAAATACATGATACAATACATCTGCAATTTAAAGAAATAATGCAATGTAAAATAAATGATGGAAAAGTTGCACCTACATTTGAGGCCTATAAATATGCTAGGACATAGTCTCTAGAATTAAGAATGATGAGAATGAATCATCAAAAGTATAATAGGAACAGTAAAAAAGTTTTCAAAATAAAGCATTTCATACTTCATATTTAACATAAAAGGTATAACTCACAGAATATTTTATTACATTAAGAAAGATAAATAGTTATAACCTTTTTACAAACATATGTTAGCAAAATAAATGTGCACAAGAGAGATACAAAGCCACAATATTTTGAAAAACTACAAAATTATAGCAAGCATGTTCAATAAATACAAGAAAGAATCAAACATTACCCTCTTTTAAATAATACTACAGTCTTTAACTGTTGTATAAAACTGATAATGTAAAAATTATTTGCCAAGTCTGGCTTAATAAAAGAAAGGCCTAAAATAATGCAATATACACCATCTTCAATTTAATCAGCATTAACATATATATTCCAATAAATTTGAAAATACAGTATCATGAAAAGGTAGATATTCTGTGAATTTCTAGATAATTCAACTTATAAATAATTATTATAGCAGACAAAATACATAAAATAGATAAATTATACAATAAATTAAAATAGCATAATATTGAAACTTAAAAATATACCCAGTTTGCCAAAATAAATAAAAGTCCTACATCCTGAATGTTCTGCCATTCTAGAGGATACAGTCTCTTTAATTACCATTCTACAAATACTAAAAATTTATTCCACTAATTAGTACACAGAAAATTTAAATTATTTGTACAGCATTCACATATTACTAACAAGTATTAGACTTTTTAATGAACAATAGCAAAAAATACATTAATGACTATTTAAATTTTGTGAAGAATATTTTTTAAACAAAACAGAGATAATAATAATCCATCTGTAACATTTATATAAATTCATTACTTCTTATTATTTATTTTTAAAATGCATATAGAAAGTAAAACATGAAGAGCATTTATTCCCTTGGCAAAATTAAATTTCATTGTAGATTAAATTTTGAAACTATTAATAATGATAATGATAAGATATAGTAAAGAAGATTTGTAATAAAATAGATAATCCAGTGATAAAATAAATAAAATTAATAATTTTGGAGAGTTTATGTTTCATTCATATAAGATATGACCTGTTCCAATTATTTAGTACAAACAATAATTTTAGAGTAATAGTGACAATTTTGAACAAATATTCCACTAATATTATAGAATATAATAAATTTTCACAACTATAGTTAAAGTCAATCATCTTAATTTCACTTTTTCACTTAGGAAATATATTTCCTGGCACTAGTCTGAAAAGACTTATGAAATATATAAGATGGCATTTTTGTGAGCAAATGAATTCCATCCCACTATTATGATAATGATATGTAAATAAAATGTCATTTCAAAATTCAGATAAGAAATTTATAAAATTTTATTATTACTAAACAGATTCTGCTGCTTGAAATTTAAAAGTCTATTTATTTTAAAGATAAACAACTCCAAAGACAACCATTATTCAGAGATATGAACCATTTTAAAACAAAAGTATTTTTAAATGTATATTGCCGATAAATATTTAAACACTTTAGAGTCTTTCTCAGCACATTATAATATTTTGAGCAAAATCATTTTATATGATAAAGAACTGCTATAAAATATTATAAAGAGTTTAGCAGCTTTAATATGCCAATATATAAAATATTAAACCAGTAATATTGTCTACTGTTAATGAGAAAATAAGAATAAATGTTCTTATGAAATAAGACAAATCACAGAGAATACCCTTGAAGTATACAATTTATAAAGAAATAACTCAACAATTATAGTTAAATATTGATTTAAAATTTCCATTATGTTTCCCTGCTATGTAGACTTTAAACTTCTTTTAATAATTTTAGCTTGAAACTTCTGGGTCTGGAGAAAATTACTTAGCAGTATGTGTTTAACTTAAAGAAAATAAAAAATTTCTTATAAACAATTCAACTTAATAAAAATTATTAATCAAATAAATTTCAGTAGTAAAATTTCCCAAGTCAAGTAAAAAGTATTAAAATAAACACACATGTGTAAATCTTTCCCTATTTATATTGTTGATCATGTGACCGATTTTGATGAATAAAACTGATTATTTAGATCAACACCAGACTTGACCTTAATTCATTAAAATTTAAAGATTAAAGGATATCCTGGTAGATACAGCTAAGAATAAACTCATTTACATAATTGTTTAGGCTTTAATTAAAATGTTACATTTTAAAACAATTGTTTATAAAACTAAAAATTATTACAATGAAAATAAACAAAATATTGTATAATAAATTACATTACTTTAAAAATAGCATTAGTTCCCATTATTATTTTAAACAATCTTATACAATATGCAATAAATGTGAAGCATCCAAGAATATTTTTTTAAAAAACGCATTTTAAAATAAATATTTTAAAATAATCTTTAATATTATAACAAAAAAATTAAAATAAAATTTATAACCAAACACATTCACACATGTGCATGACTGTTTTTATATGATACTAATCACTTTTACTAATAAATTAATTCTTCATCTTATTCAATAACTGGCTTATATTTACTGGACTGAATTAATCTTTATTACTATTGGCATTAAGATAAATATACTTTTTATTAGCAAACAATTTAAATAAAAATGCCTTTTTATAAGCAAGTAATTTACTTATTAACAATGAGCATTAAAGATTCAAATTTAGCTTTACAGTTTAACTTTTATATTGATTTTTAAGCCTTAATATCTATATTAAAATAGTTTTAACTTTATATTTTTCCAATATTAACTCATTAATATTTAATATAAAGATATCCCTAAACTAGGCAATTCAATGTTATCTACAACTACATATGGGTTTAAAGCATTACAACAGGTATTAAAATAACTTTTAAGGCAATTAAAATTTATAAAAGTTTTTTTTATAAAATCAGTCATAGAATGTATTAACATTTAAATATCAAGACCTAACAAATTGGTTTACTATAAAAATTAACTTATTGAAAAAAAAAAAAATTTTTTTTAATTCTAAACAATTAGGTAGCTGGAGATTTAGTTTACTAATAAAGCTAAAGGTTACAATATATATGTGTAGTATTTAATATTTTATGTGAAAACTGCAGATGTTTATTTTATAGTTACAATCATTTTCAACAACCAAACTTCAATCGTCTAAGAGATTTAATTTTTGAAATACAAATATTTATAACAAATAGTTTATAACGTCTATTTTTATAACTCTTCCATTATATATATAACTCTTCCATTATATATATATATATATATTCTTTTGTTGAAATGAAATATAGCAAAACTGATGTTATTTACCAAATTTCATAAAAAGTATTGATTTTAAAACGTATTTTTTCCCCTTTTTTCTTTTTTCTACATTCAAAAAAATCAAAATTTTTGAAAGGAAAAGTTCAAACAATCACTTACAATAAATTTTATGACAGTAGTCGTTAATATTATGTCATTCATAATCACACTCTACAGTTATATAAAAAATAAAAATATAATCGCAAATAATAATAATAATAAAAATAAAAAAACAGATACATTAAAAGAGCATTTACATTAATCAGTTCAGTTGTTAAAAAAAAGTAAACAGTTAATGCATTATGCCTTTTTAACTTTTCCTCAGTTTTTGTGTTTTCCTATTTATTGATTCATACATATTCTAATTACTCCAGCTATCAATATATTGATCAGTTTTCACATTTTTCTGTGTTTGTATATATATTTATAATGTGTTCACATCTGCTCACATCTTTTATATGTGACATATTAGTTAATATAAAATGTTAAAAATATATTAAAATGTTATCTTTAAAATCAATTATTTAAAGATCTTATGGTGCATTGTATATATATATAATATTTGTAATTAAGACTCTTAGTATATATATATATATATATATATATATATATATATATATATATGGATCTTAATTGCATATATATATATATATATATATATGCAATTAAGATCCATATCACTATTCAATATATATTTTACAGTACTCTCTTACAGAGCATAAGACAAAATTACCAAGAAAAAAGAAGTCATCTCTTTGTGTGCTTAATTTATTAATACAGATCTAAAACACATTGCTTAGAAAGAATATATATTTGAATTAATTGTGAGTATCTACACATGTTTCAAATTGATATTTTTCTGCATTTGCCATGCTTGAGGGTTTTCTCAATTAAATGTTGTCAATAATGTTTCAAAGAAATAAAAATATGTAATAGAATTTCTCCATGCTTTAGTATATATTATCACAAGCAAAAGTGATCTGAACCCAAAAGTTTCAAAGTAGAGACAGTTGTTCTACATGGAAGTGTATTTTACCAAACTAACATACAATGTGTATGTGTTCTACTTCCACATTATAATGATTGAGGAGATCAGAGTCTTACCGTATCTGCTGTACAAAGCACCACCAGGTCATTTGAACCTGAAAAAATTATATAGTAGGCAGATACTTATCATTAAGATCCAATTTTTATATAAATACTACCGAAATGCCCCAGTCACTAGCTCATGGAGCATCAGAGATAATTTTCAATATTTAATAAATAAAATAAGCCACTTCCAGTAATACACACAAAAAACATTTATTAATGCACATATATAAATATTTAAAATTGAGAAATAAAATTCATCTTGTAGAGATTTTAATATTAATTTTAAATTTAAATTATTTGGAGTAAGTCTGCACAGATGGACATTTCAATAACATTTTACTTTAGAATGTTCAGTATAGATAGGCTACATAGATTTGTCAGTTAAAAACTTTTCAAAACAATCATTCAATCTCAGACTAAAAGTTCATAGCCAATTCAATGCCTGCTTTCAAATATATAGACACAACCAATGCAATATAAAAATTCTAGCATAAAACCATGCTGACAGGAATGTGCATCTGACAGCATGATATTATTTGAAGGACATGATCCTCATCTAGTATAGGAATGTGCATCTGTCTGGTGAAGGAATCATGTATATAAAATAAAGCAAAATGCTACATATGGGGGAGACCAGTCTATCTGCAGACTTATAGTCCCTATCCATAGAGCTTTTTTAAAAAGGGTCATTGTCACAGGAAATACATCTGCATACATTACAAGGTAAGACTACATCTTTGAGTCATGCATTTAGTTGGGCATGTTGCCCTGTATGCTAAACACACTTCATATTACATTGATATAAACACCCATACATCTCTCCATCAGCATTGATCGAACTATGAGACAAATAGCCTAAAATTAAAACCCCTTAAAATAAACCTAAATGATTAAAATATAAAGTTATTAATTGAGAATTGTTGAGGGAAATTTACAATAAAGTAAACCCAATGGCACTCATCATAAGGTATGAAATTGACAACAATAACTTAAAAATTATATGAATATATGCATTTAGACACTCAGTATGAGGTGTCATATTTACGGATATATATATATATATTAATCATATGAAAATCAAAAAAAATAACTAAACGTCAATGAATCTATGCAGCTATATATACCCAACTTAAATTTAATACATTTTAATTAACAGATAAAAATAAATAACTAGTTAAATACAAACATAAATAAATAAATAAAAATGTAAATGATTGAAATATCAAACTTATATAAAATAAATATTAATAATTGGTTTAGATTTCTATTCTTCATCAGATAAGAATCCATTTATTTATATTGATTACTTATTGAAGATATATTTACTTAAAAGAAAGTTCAATTGGTAAAAGTTTCTACTTTACAGATTCTGCAGATTTAGGTGTCCATCTTCATGAACACTTACATTGATTGTTTGTCCTTTTTTAAAATGAAGCCATGACTTGCCATTCCTTTTGGTCCATAACTGTTATAGGGAGGTCTCAGCTGGTTGTCAAGAAATTAAATTTATTGCAGACTCCTACATTGTGAAGTCTGCAATACAGCTACAGTTCATATATAGATTAAAAGTCAGCTCTAAGACAACAACAACTATAAATTTCTTTATTTTGGCTTTTATATTTTTATTAGCCTCTTATCAGAATTTTTCTGGATCCATTAAGCAAGATATCACTAATCCTAAAGTCCCTTTTTTTGGTTTATGCTGTGGCTTGGTGCTTCCATTGGTCAATTGCTTGGTGCTTCCATTGGTCAATCTTTAATTTCTTTCTCTTATATGACCTTTATTATTTAAGTTCCCCAAGGACCAGTTTGCTTTATATTTAATTAATAAAATAATCATTTACATTTTAAAATTAAAACATGATTTCTTTTAATATTGAATCAAATTAACATTTTTCTTTTCATTGCTTTTAAATTAAAAATATTAATCTTTATATCTTTCATTTTTTTACAAAAAAATATTTTCAAATACTTTTTTTTAAATAGTTTTAAAGTTTTCCATTTGTGCAACAATATATATGTTATCATAACACTTTTAATTTTGGCTTTTAGTTTGTTTTTTTAAAACAATTTTATTTGAGATTTTGCCCTTTTATTTTAGTTTTAAAATAATGTAATGCATATATATATATATATATATACCATTACAACATCAAATAAATGTCAATGCTATTTTATACTTTACTACTACTACTACTGCTGCTGCTGCAGTTTGTGCTGGTGCTGCTGCTGCTACTGCTACTGCTGCTGCTACTACTAGTAGTAGTACTACTACTAGTACTAATACTAGTACTAATACTCTTACTCCTACTCCTACTACAACCACCACTAGCACCACTACCTCCACACCACCACTATCACTACCACCACCACAACTACAACTACTGCTTCTGCTATTACTATTACTTATGCTGCTGTTACTGCTGTAGTGGCTGCTCCAGCTGCTCCTGTTGATCCTACTGCTGCTACTACTACTACTACAGTAATAATAATAATAATAATAACAAAAATAATAATAATAATAATAATGAAATAATAATAATAATGATAATAATAATAATAATAATAATAATAATAATAATAATAATAATAATAATAATAATAATAATAATAATAATAATAATAATAATAATAATAATAATAAAGGATCCTCTAAATGTCAAATATACCAAACTAGACATATTAGGCATAAAAGAAAGAGAGGAAGTTATAGCTTTAGAGTTAGGGTTGAACAGAATAGCAATGGAATAAAGGGCTATGGTGAGTAGGGTAGTTTAAAAGAATGAGAGACCAAGTGGAAGATCTCCAATGATAATCAAATTAATGAGAGTAGAGTAGAGACAAGGAAAGGGTAGTATGGACAGGAAAAATGAAGATAGAAATAGCTAAAGAGCAAGTTATAGAGACAGATACAGAAATATATGGAAGGATGGAGAAAACTGGGGGAAGTTATGAGAAAGAATTGGTAAAAGAAGAGAGGAGATCTATATGGAGATACAGGAAGAAAGGAGTTTGAAACCAAAGGAAACTCATCCAGTAAATTTGGAGGATAGCATTGAATGCAATAAGTTAGGGCCCATGAGGGAATCAAGAGTCAATATAGATGGGGAATAGAGGTAGGAGTATGCTTTGAATAAAGTAAATAAAGACTGACGTGTAAATCCAATCTTGGGGAAAAGTTGGTCTATCAGACCAAGTGCAAGCAAGACAAGCAATACCCTGTAGACAAAAAGAAGCTAGAGGATAAATCTAAATGAAAGAGGTTGAAGCCAAGGAGTAGTATAGGGGATAGGTTTTGCTGGAAATCAGTTTTCAAATTGGGTACAAGAGAAGGAGACACCAAGGCTAAGGTATGGGTGAAACTGATCTTTGAAGGTGAGAGTAGTAAAGATAGAGCCAGCATGAGAAAGGGTATAACAGCATGGAAGAGGAAAAGAAGGGACATATGCTTTTAGAATGGGAAACCATTTAAAGGTTTGTATTTGGAGGCCATGGAAGGGACACATTCAGAAATATCATGAATACTTCCCATTCAGGAATAAACCATACCAATCCTGGCTAAAATATAAGAAATATGGACACTTTATGGAGCATGACAAGTCCCACAGACTAAAAATATTTAAAAATAAAATGGCAGACCTTACTTGAACTAGATAACTTTATCTAAGACCCTACTTGAACTAGATAGCTTTATGTAGGGTTCTGTTTTCCTTCCCCAGAGTAAATTTGTACATATTTATATTATATTTATATATTCATTAATTGTAATATATTCATTAATTGTAAAATGAGAGGTATTCACTTCAGATAGTGTATTAGGTAAAATAAGTTTTTGTTGTAATCAGTATTTTAATACTTTAGTATTATGTTAATATTTTATTTTAGGCATTGGTTACACTGCAAATTTTGGTGACATGGCTAGGGATACAATTGTTAGGCAAGATTAAAAGGAATTAATTAAAATTATAACTTAAATTCTTAAAAATGTAATTCATGATTGCATATAAAATTATAAGTAAAGTCATTTTCTCTTTCTTTTCTTTTTTCAGACTTTAGGGATTTAAAATGATATTTTTGTCTAACATCCATTTCATCTACTATGTTCCATAATAGTATTTATCCCCAGTTTAAACCCCTCCAAGTCCATGTATATTAATATATATATTAACATATATTTATGTATATTTGCATACATCTAATTATATATAATGTGTACACTTAGTTATAAATTGTATAATAAAATTAAAAATAAGTGGTGTAAACATTGTTGTATGTGTATGAGAGCACATACATATATATGTGAATGATGCTGCAATGTAATAGATTATATAATCATTGCAACACAATTAAATTATTTTATCCTTAATTATAAATTTCCAATTCTAGAGATGACAAGATTCCACATATAGCAGAATGTTTACAAAATTTAAATGTTTTAAAATATTGACTGTTTATTGGAAAATTTCATGCCACACACATCTGGTTCAATTTGTGTGGGGACCAAGAACAGATTTTAAAATAATTCCAAAATAAATTTTAAGACAAACCAAAACTGTTCAACTGGCATTGTTTATGAATCACTTAGATTTTGCCTTTATCTTTTCAAAAGTTAATAAAATCAAGTTAAAACATAAGATTAAAAACTTAAAAACTGTAAATAACTTAATAAATTTTATATGGGAATCAAAGAGTTAATATAAAAGTACCAAAATGTAGCACTAAAGAACTCTCTAAATTTTTGAAACATTTTGCTGCCAGGAGCTATACCCAATTTAAAAATGGAAAGGAGAAGCTAGAAGGCAACTAAATTATCTGTCTTTTTCTGAAAACCAGTCTATTGAAATGGAAGAGTTTGAGACCAACAGCCTGCCAAGAAGACATTGAAGCACTTGCCAAGAGATGTAATAGTCCCACTAATGTGCCTGACAGCTCAGGTCTAAGAAGAAGATTATTGATAAAAATTTCTTTCTACAGAGCTCTATAAATAAATCTAAAACTAAATCTTAAACTTTCCTAGCTAGCTACTTTAATTGAATGTTTATAAATTGTAACTTCTAAATGTTGTCCTCAGTAAATTAAACTAAACTATGTAATAAATTTAATGTAACTTTTAAATCAACAATATAACTGCAATGGTCTTGCCTATTTAAATGAATAATTCTAATTTAATAATTATCCTAAACATAATAGCTGTAATGGTTAAGGAAAACTAAAAATTTAAAGGAACAAAGGAATCATGAAAATTGACAGCAATGAAAAAAGAAAGATAATTTGATCAAATTAAAAAAGAAATAAAGCAAAAAATTTATAGTTAAAAAAAATCATTATTGATTTTATAGTTTTAAATTACAATTTAAATAAAAGCTGGTATTTATTAAAAATATTACATTTTTAATTTTTGGAATGATGTTGTTGTATAAAGTATGATAATCACTTGAGGCAGTCTTATTAAATTGGAAAACATGGCTTATTCTTATGACATCTTATCTGTCCCATGAAAAGGAGAGTGTCCAATCCTTAAGAAGAAAAAGCATTCAGGTTTAAATTAGAGCTGTATAACAAATCAGATATGGCAATGCTGCTTAATTAATCCAGGGAGGAGAATATAAATAGATGAGTTAGAAGTTCATACCAGATTTCTAAAGTAGATTTGAAAAGGAGACTTTGAAAAGTTTTTCAAAAAGATTTTTAAAAAAAGATTTTAAAAAGTAATAAAAGTGAATAGTGAATAGATTAAAATTTTCATATAAGTGTTGCTTGACTGTTTAATGGAAAGCTGATCTTAAGGAACTTTGGAATATAATATTTATAGCCACTGTTAATAATGAAAAAAGAAAACATTAATAAGGAAATAATATTGATGGAATACTAGGCGGTAACAGCTTTTTCTCTTTGTCCAAAAGCCATTTTTCTCCAAGATTTGCCTGGATAAACATCATGGAAAGTAAACAAGCCATTCAGCTGAAATACAATGATCCCTTTTTGATAAAACAGACTGGATATAAAAAAAATGAAGGTAACAATTTATTAAAATATTTAATATTTATATGTGTTTATAAAAGACAAACAAAATGTCTTTCTTCTTAAAGAAAAAAAATTATGAATAAAAATAGCTACGTAAAATATGTTTATTAATAATAAATTGTAAATGCTAGATGTCTTAAATGTCAATAATCAAAAGGTATTTTATTCAATACTTGTACGTGTTTATAAAAATAAAAAAACAAAACAAAAATCTTTCTTAAAATGAATTATGTGAAAATACGTTTTATTAATGATAAATTATAAATATTAAAAATATCTATAATCAAAAGGCATTTTTAATGAGGCAAATCATAAGTGATTAACTTCTTATATGCAGAAGCATCTAGAAAAAAAAACTAAAAACAAATACTTACAATGATTTATATTACTGATATACTAATAAGTATACCTAGAAGAGTCAGAAATACTGAGCTATTACATATAAATATAACTGGCTACTAAATATAAATGCACATTGACACTTGACTGGATTATTAATAGTCCACAAACCCAGAATTGTTTACATTACCTGATTTGATAAATTAAAAAAATAATGAAATACTATATGGATTAATAAATGTTTACCTGCATATTGATTTTATGTGAAGAAAATAATGAAACTTATGCATATAAATGCACATTGACACAATAGTCCACAAACTCTGAATTGTTTACATTACCTGATTTGTAATAACTGGAAATACATATATTGATTATTATTTATCTTTTCAGCATATATGTGCTTGAGTGTATCAGTGTTATTAGATAGAATGAGAGTGGTGGGTCATGTGAAAGTCTGTGCTTATATACTCTACATATTATCTGATTTGAAAATTAAAAAAATAATGAAATACAATATGGATTATAAATGCTTACCTGCATATTGATTTTATGTGAAGAAAATAATGAAACTTATGCATATAAATGCACATTTACTCTTTGAATTCTTTACCCAAGATAAATCAAAATGATCCTTCATTTGAAATGATGGATGAACTTTATTAGAATGACTTGTAAATGAACTATTGAACAATAAACTGCTTCTAACCTTTTCATAAATGAACTGAAAATGAGTCATCACATGTATATTAAAGAACTATTAAAAGAATGACTTTATTATACAACAAATTACATTCTTAAAGTGCTATTATTGGAAGTTTACCAAAGAAACACAATGGACCATAAATGAAATATTTGTTTGAATTAAGTGGAATTCTGAATTAAATGCTGTCAGTTGTCTTTATTATTATCTCTGTTGTCTTCATATATTGCACTCCTCTCTGTGGATTAACTAAATGATTAAAGATGTAAACTGTTAAAAAACTATTGAAAAAAGGACTTTATTATGCTCTCAACAAATTATATTCTTTAAGTCATATAAAAATGTTATTGGAAGTAGGACGAAGGGATACAAGGGACTGTCAATGAAATACTTTGTTTGATGGACATTTATTTAAACCTGTTATTAAATAAAATTATTGTTACTTAAAATTAATTTTAGTTATCCAATTGTTCCATTCTATTTTTGTTATTGCATCACTCATCATTCTGTGCACTTGTTCATGAGAATTTTATGCCTCCTGAGCTATGTCTGACATAACTGGACCTAGGTAAGTCAAGTTGTAGTGAGAACTCTAGTAGTGCTGTTTGGGAAACCAAACACAGAAATGTCTAGATGCTACCAGTCTCTATGGTGCTACATCCTCTGATGAGCAGGAAATATTGTTGTAAGGGGGGTTAACATCTGCATTGGAAAATGCCAATCGATAGTCCCTTCCTGCAACATGCTCATCAGGAAATTGTTACAACCGAGGGATTAAAGGGTTTGTATGGTGGTCCAGTTACAATATATCATCATCAACCATTATCAATCTACTGCATAATGAAGGTCTCTCCAAGTTTAATCCATCTTATCCAATCTTTAGCTTCTCTTCTCCACATCACCCCTGCACACTTTTCTATTTCATCCATCCATCTCACATGTGGTCTCTTTCTGAGTCTTTTACAATCTCTTGAAATCCAGTTTAAGATTTCAATTGTCTATCTATTATCATCTCTTCTAGCAATACGTCCAGTCCAACTCCACTTCAATCTTTTATTTTTTTTCAATCTCAGTAACACTTTTTTGTTCTCTTACTCATACATTGTGTTTATATATATATATATATATATAAACACATATGTATGATGTATATCTCAATATATATATATATATATATATATATATATTGTAATCTCTGCATTCTTCACTTATATCACTTTATGTGCCCAGGCACCAATTCTATACAAGATAGAATAAATTTATAATTAAATTATTACTCTTTGTACTGGTAAACTCTTATGTGGTTATTACTTGATGGCTTAGCTCAGTTGAGGTTATAGTCATATTGAATACCAATGAGAATGATATAAACATTCATAAACCACAATTCCATAATGTTAATTCAATTATATTCCAAGCATCTATTCAATAATAAGAACTATTACAAAATTGATAATTATTGCATTCAGTACAGTATAGACAATGACAAAGATCAGGTACCTTTTGCTCCACCTCACCATCTATTCTAAGCAAAGTAAAACATATTTTTGACCATGCAATATTAATATCTGCTACCTTTAGACTGTCTAAGTAAATTATCTATATTGGAAAATCTATATATTCTATAGCTATACTATGTTGATCATATGTGTGTGTGGAAATGGACAATTGAATGCATATAATAAAACAACTCATATGGGATATTATTTCAATAAAACATTTATTGAAAACAAAAGACAAAATAAACAAATAAAAAAATATTAATTTTTACACCTTGCTAGTAATTATAATACTTCTCTTATGGAACACAAATTAATTAATATTTCTTATATCAATTTAAATGATCATTCTACTTTTGCTTTCCTTTTATTAAACAAAACAAAAATTTCTCTTTAGTTAATATTTCATTCATACTGAGGATGAATTGTTAACAATGAAAACAAATAATATATTGATAACATATGTCATATGATTTAATATCTATTTGTAACCAATAACTTTGGTAATAGTTTTCTCCACTATTTTTTATTGACCATATTTTTGAGTATGTGCGACTTTATAACATTACAAATATAATGAATTTATAAATCATAATTTTGCTAGCTTATTTACGAAACAAATAGTGCAACAAATTAATCATTAAACTAATGATCTTTTTAAAATATATTATAACATCTATAAAACACTTATCTGATATAATCAGTATATATTATCTGATGATAACTACATCCAAATGAAGAAAGAGAGTGGAATAAAAATAACTAAACATTTGCATCTATATGCATGAGGGTTAACTATCATCTCCAAACTCAAGCTTAACTCATTAATCTAACATCCACTAACTTTAAGACACAAAGGCTACAAAATTTAGCCAACTAATTATTAATAACTGGGGCCTTTGCCACTTCATTTAAAAGTAAAAGAAATACAACTATTTCAGTGATATGCTCTAAAATAAATAAATACACTAATCACCCACAATTTAATAAGCAAATAATCAGGAGAGTATAACTCAATCCAGATAATATAATCATCCCTCGACCATTTGTTACATCAAAATACACTCAATGCATTTCCTGCATAAACAAATTTATAAACAGACAAGATGTTAATTTTCTATTTTTTTTTAAAAAAAAGAAACAAATTGCACCAATGAAATCGACATAAAAATAAAATATAATTTTGAAAATAATAATAATAATAATAATAATAATAATAATAATAATAATAATAATAATAATAATAATAATAATAATAATAATAATAATAATAATAATAATAATAATAATAATAATAATAATAATAATAATAATAATAATAATAATAATAATAATAATTTATAACAGTGCACACACACTCAAATATAGGATTATATATAATATGATTTCTAAATCATATAAGATAATATATTGTCTTATTATAATAATAACAGGTTTCATTAGCCTAAAAAAAATTATATTTCTACTATAAGCAATAAAAAACAAATACCTATCAACAGTTAATCATTAAATGTTGAATTGCTTTAAACTTGAAAGTTTGAAATTTGAAATTTTAAATGAAAGTATACAATGCTTCCGCCAATACAATGAATTACAAAAAAAAATGTTATTACTATCGGTTGAAGTATAATCTGACAAAAGCTACAATAGTTTCCTATATTTTAAAATCTCCTAGTAAACATAAGAAATAACATTGGTATATAGTGGAATTATTTTATTAATCACTAGAAACAAAATTTCCGAATTCGATAACATAATCTTGGTAAAGGTTTATGACTTTATTCCTTTAATTTTAAATGATTAATATAATTTTTCATTTCCATTGTCAATGATCCATACATGCAAGTGGTCGTTATTATGACCAATTACTAAATAGCATTAAGTAATGCATTTAATTATTCATTTTATGTATATATATGAATAGTGAAGTTCTTTAGTATATAACTATTCTATTAGAAAAACAACTTAAATTGGATAAATTCTTTTCTTTTAATTTTACTTTGCATAATATAAATAGAAACCTTTTTGAGACTAAAAATACTGAAAGCGTTCCACGATAGCGTTGAATATATTTTTTCTTAGTTATCTTTATTTCTAATAATTTTTTTATAATTCCAATGTTATTGATTTATAGTAAATATGTTAAAATAAACTATAATTGATAATCTTACATGATATTCAAGCATTTTAAAATATAGCAAACTTAAACTGCCTGTTGATAAAAAGCCAGAGCTGGTACCTTGAGAGTTTATTCTTTCATCTGTAGTATTATTACAATAAATATGAGAGGAAAACTATCCACAAAAACAGTAGTAAATTTTTATGATGTTATTTCACTTATTTTACTATTTTTTTAGAGAGAGTTATTCTATTTTTATAACCCTTGTTTTATACCTTCTTCCTTGGAATCCCTTATCCAAGCTCTTTCTCATCCAAGCTCTCTCATGCCCTCTTTTTTTTATTATAATCAACTTGGCAATACGCCAGAATTTTTTTGCTTTATAAAATGTCAATAATAAAACATTGGAATGAAAGGGAAAAAAACATTAAATACTAAATATTAATTTACAAATGCTATCTAATAATAAACAGACAATCTTTACAATTTTAAATGTAAGATTATAAACAATACCCAATTAGTAAATAATAAATAAAATATTAAAAAAATCATTCTAATTAATGATATATGTGTACATCTATTTACTATGGCATGTAAATTTGACATACAAGTTAAATCTTGGATTAGAGTAGATAATAAGTTAGAAAACCAATGAATAACACCTGCTATAGCTTTCCTATTAATTTTGCTCCCATACCAACATTCCCTGATATTTTCCATCTTCCTTTTTTACTACTGGATATATATAACTTTAAATTTTATCAACTGGTACACCCAACTAAAGTTTTAATAATTTTTAAACCAAATTTAAAATATTAAATTATATCACAATTTATTTTTTTAAAATAGTTATCTTTAGCCAATATTAGCATGAATGTGAAGTTCCCACATTTCTTCCTGGTGCCAATCTGGAAAATCACAATATATATATATATATATATATTATTCACCGTCATGCCTATTCTAATTTATTATCTTTTGTTTATTATATTATTATTTTATCATATGCCATCTTTCAAAACAAAGATTAGTAATATTAGTAATTTTAGAGATATGATTAGAAGCTCTTTTGCAAATGATTTGTGCTGCTTTTTATCAAACATAAATCTCTATTTTGATACCTAATGGTTTATATGTATATTTAGTTAAGCTACTATGTTTTAGCTTATCATAATTAAGGTTTGCATGTTAATGAATTAGTCTAGATCACTGTAATGAAATCCTTTTTAGCATGTTTTATATATGCTAATTAGCGAAGATGGTAAGGCAGTTTCACAGAACAAAACTATAAGTTCAGCACATTAGTAATTTTAATATTTGATACTTTAGTAAGTATTACAAATGTGTCCTTATGAATCATACACATGCAATATGCTTTGCTATATATATATATATAAAATACATATTTTGCGGGTTCATCTGTGTTAAAATATTTTAAATACTGACGTTTCGACTTGGTAACACAAGTCATCCACTGAGTGATAAATAGTAGAAAGAGGTTGTAGAGGTGCTACAATCACTGATTTGAAAAAAACTTTAAAGTTCCACCAATAGCAAAAATATTAAATTAAGAATGTTTTTTTAAAAAAATATTTCCAAATAGGAGGAAGTTTGCTTGTATCATCTCACTTATTGAAACAATCTGGCCTTTAAAAAAAGCATATTAATAGTATTTTATTAGCAAATAGTTACAATTATAAATTTATTTAAAAAGCCTTATTTCAAGCCCAAAATGGACAAAATAGGAAACAAAAAGATGATAAATCAGCTATTAGGATTTATGTTCCATATGTAAAAGAAACTACAGACAGTATTGGATGTATATTAAAATGCTATAATATAAATACAGCATTTTCTACTCATCAAAAGATCAGTAGTATAATAACCAAGCCTAAGGACTCAATCCCTCCTGAATCTCATGGTGTTTATCAAATCTCATGTGCAAATTGTAAGGCTTCTTACATAGATATGAGTAATCATTGCATCAGTGTTAGGAGAGATGAGCATGCTAATGCAGTTAAACAACATTCATCACCATCAGCACTCTCACTCCATACTATAGATTCAGGTCATAAAATTGATTTTTCTAGTACCATATCCAGATGTGATAATCTCTACCGGTGCAAAATCAGAGAAGCCATTGCAATATTTAAAAGGCCCGATTGTATCAATAAGCAAGATGATACAAGCAAACTTCCTCCTATTTGGAAAGATTTTTTTAAAAAACATTCTTAATTTAATATTTTTGCTATTGGTAGAACTTTAACGTTTTTTTCAAATCAGTGATTGTAGCACCTCTACAACCGTCTTTCTACTTTTTATCACTCAGTGGATGACTTATGTAAAATATTTTTTACATGGATGAACCTGCAAAATATGTCTTTTGTATATGCAACCCGTGTAAATCTTCGTATCAACATATATATATGTGTGGGGGGGGGATGTAAATTGGTTTCTGGTGTAAGGTTATCCTGTTAGTGATTGTTTGGACAGCTCTTCTAGAACTGGAACATTAGGGTCCAGAAACATATTTTCAATTGATCTGATGTCTTGAACTAAATGTTCTTTATATTTTATGACAGCAAGTAATATGGTCCATGGGACCTGAATACTTGGTACTGAATTCCATGACTAATTACACATTCAGGATGCAACTTTTATTTGGTTAAGGTAGTGCCCTAGTATCTGAAGTTTCACTACATCTGCCAATTTGTCCCTCCATTATTATTCAGTTCAGCAATTATCTGAACACTAGATCTAGTTTATATAACAATCTGCATAGGAAGCACATTTATTGCTTGAAAAGTATAAGTTAATCAGAATAAATTATATTTTATTAGTTATCATTTCCATAAGCCTTGAAATTAAGTGATTTAAAGTGCATAAAGATGATACCTTGTATTTAACTCAGCTCATCATTGTAAGACAGCTGCGAATGTAAAATCCCAATGCACTTCTGTTTTTGTAGTAATAACTTATATTTTAGTGGATTGTTCACAATCCATTCTCAAATCATATTCAAATCTATTTCATTTTAGTGTTAATTATTAGTATGTGCATTATCTCAGCAAGCGATGTGTATGTGTGTTTATTAATTAATTGCTAATTTATTAATAATTAACCTGAGTCTCATATTTAAAACCCTGTGCTATTGCCTGCTCACAAACGAAATAATACCAAGTGTAACCTCAAAAATGTCATCCATAAGGTAATAAATCATGGAGCATTGGTGAAGGAACTGAGGTGCAATCTGATTTGAGGTCTCAACCCCTCATCTAGATCAGCTTTGGAATAATTTGCCAAAATTCTGGATTTTGTTGTTGAATGTACCAATAGGTACATGCATGTATAGAATATGCAAGATTAAAACGCATACCACTATACAATAAATATTTTAAAGTACTTTCTAATCCAACATAAAACAATAATTAACTAATCATACATATATAATATTATTGTCTATTTTACTATCCTGATAAAAACTTGAATACTATTAAATTAAAACAAAATTTACTTTTGACCTGAAATATTTAGGCAAATATATATTTTATTTTTCTATTAATAATTTGATTTATTATATCAGAGCTGGGAAACAATTTTAAAAATAAACAGAGAATTTTTGCTTAATTTTGATTATTTAAATCTATAAATCTTCTATTTAATATATTTATTTCAATGGCTTTTTGTTTTTATTAGTGCAACCCATTTCTCAACTCCAACTTATCACAACCATTTAAGATCATTATATTTTCACTCTCCAAATGAGCTGCAGTAACTTATGAATAAAAACATATTTGAAAGACAAGTTAACTAAAAATATACATTTTATGATAAACCAGTCCTCATCAATTGGCAGAAGTCATAATCTCCTATATATGTTTGTATATGACATTATTTTTTTCATTAACTACCACTACTAAAGTATTACAGTTTAATTTATAAGTGTCAAACAATTCTCAATTCACAACTTTGATAACCATTTTGGATAAATGCATCCATGTTTAAGATTAATCAGTATTAAATTATAAATTATTTATAGTCTAGATATAAATTAACTATCATTTAAATTATCATATATGTCTTTTACAAATATATCAAAATATGTCACTCCTTGCCCACAAATATCGATTTTTATGTGCAACTTATATAAATGATATATTATCAAGGACTTTTCACATATAATTAACAGTATTATCAGATTTATATTTTTTTTTTGATAACATCTTCCATTAACTAGATAATTAATGTTATTTGAAAAACATTGTAAAGGCACTAAAAATAATAGAATATATAACAAGATCAAAAGTTTAACTAATAAAGAGCAAAACAGAAAAATTGTAAAGTGATAATTGGGGATGACAGTAGATGAAAAAATCAATATAAAAACAACAGGTATTCTGATTATTGGAGAATTAAAAATATTTTTTTTCAAATGAAAGATATGTTTCATATATATCATGTTTGTTGATTCATTCAATCTTATTAAAAATCTCAATCGTTTTTTTGTTTTTTTTATCAGACATTGTCACAACTAGATATATCTTGCTATTTAATTTTTTTAGTATGATTAATTTCCATAGTATGTTATAAAATTGTTAATGGTGATGAATATTGCTTTATTGCATTTATCTCTTTTGTCACAAATCAACAGTTTATCGTACATTTATAAAAGCTTTCACAAACCCCACATAGAGTTTTATAATTGTGTACTCTCAAGAGGATTTTTTTTTTTAGGCCTAGACTAAATATTATAAAATTTTGATTATATATGTATTACAGCACACATCTCCGAGTCTTAAACAACTTAATAGAATATCATCAATCTGTTATCAATACAAATATTACAATCTACAATAAGATAGTAAGAAATTGTATTTATATTTCTAGGAAAACTTGATTTCCAATGTATTTTAGCATTGCTTTTATGTACACTCCATTTAAAAATTTAGTTTTTGATATGAGTAGTAAGTGAATTGCCATTTATTTACTCATTGTATAGTTAGTTGCCTTAATAAACTGTTATTATTTTGATTTATTTGAATATGGGGCTGTGATGATATAAATTGTTATATAATAAATAGTTATTATATATATATATTAAAAATAATTCAATCAAAAAATTATTTAATAAGACAACTTTTAAAAAAATATTATGTTTAATAAACTTCACCAACCCGGATTTCGCTTCTATATTGGAGCCTTATCAAGATGTAAATACATAAAGTTATATTATAATTCCTTCTATTTTACAGCAACTCCATCTATAGGTATATTTAAACTAAAATAATCTACATTTTTTAAATACTGGACATAGAATAAATTGTGAAAAAAACATTCAAGTAATTAAATATATAAAAAAGTATAGTGAGAAGATATGTTATAAATCTTTGTATATACAAGAGAATTTTGAAAAATGTATGAATATAGTTAAAGGTCCTGTAAAATTGGCTGGAAAATGGGTGTTATTAGATAGCTGGAAAATTTAAGTTAAGTATAATTATAGGTAAATTATATGTATATATTTATATAGACAATTATCAATCTAATTATGTTAAGTTTAAATTATTAAATATAGTTATAATATGTAAAAAAGAGAAAATTAGGAAATTTATAAATAATATTAAAATATAAATATGTGATTATATAATGTAAATACATGATTATAATTTATAAGTAAATATTATGTATAATTATTTATGTATGTAATGAATAGGAAATAGATTATTTTAGTTTAAATATTGTAATGTAAAATGAAGCCTATAGATGGAGATGCTGTAAAATAGAAGGAATTATAATATAACTTTATGTATTTACATCTTGATAAGGCTCCAATATAGAAGCGAAATCCGGGTTGGTGAAGTTTATTAAACATAATATTTTTTTAAAAGTTGTCTTATTAAATAATTTTTGATTGAATTATTTTTAATATATTACGTTGCAAAGACAACATTATGAACAAGTTTTAATTTAAAATTTGATCATTTTTTGATATATATATATATGGTAAAATTGGGTACTTATTAACAAGATTTACATAAAGGATTACAACATATATATATATAGGTATATTTTAAAAGTAAACTTATATAATAATTTTAATTGACATGGATGTCACTTGACATTAAATATCATGAAATATACAGGCACATATTCATTATTTGTATACTCTAATAGAATTCAAATTATTTTCTTTAATATGGGATAATAATGACCACTACACACATACCATTTGCAATAAAATCACATAAAACATGAGTTACCCCCAATGAAATGATCATGGAATGAATCTGCAGATCAAACAACATTATGTAATACACAAATTATTTGCAAAGCATATTAATTGTCAGGCAAGATATAGTGCCTTTTCTCGTAAGCATGCTTACATTACTGATGACATTGTAAGAATTTATGAAAATTTATTTATAATTTGATTACTTTTATCATTATAATTTAATAGTATTGTTTGTTTAATAAGCCACTTCTACACTAGAGACACATTGGAAACAAATACAAAGTGATTATAGTTGCCTATAAACTGTCCAAAGTTGATTTTGATTAATTTTAAAACATTAATCTTTCAACAAAATATTACAATCCTAACAAGGTACTATGATTGACTACATGCCATAGAATAAATTCCTGGTCTTTAATATACCCTGGATATAGAGCCATGCATGGCTAGTCCTCACAAATACAATACATTTATTATAAGTAAAGATTTATTAAACCCTTGCTACTGTATGATGTGTGTTATAAATATTGGGAACTTTGAAAGTTTTGCAAGAGTTAGTTGAGGATTCTCCTCCAATTAAAATTTTATTTAGTTATACTTTATAATGTTTAACTATTATCATTATTGTTGTTATTATTGTAGTTCTCTTTATCTTTAGCATAAATTGTAGTAACAAAGAACCCTGTGCTTAGCCTTATTTTTTGATTCATCACAATTCATAATTTGCAAGTTGATCCCTAATCACCTTAACAGATTACCTCAATAGATTTTCTCGGTACAATATACATATATGTGCATTAATATTTTTAAATAAAATTTATTTACTTAAAGAAATTATTTCCTGTAATTTAAAAAATTATGTGTTAGATTATTTCTAATCAGATAATTTCAGTTATTAAGACAAATATATGATGAACAATCAAAAAAGGGGCATTTAATTTTTCACTTTTTTCATGTTATTTGTAGTTATGTGGTCCAATTGTTAAAATTTTATTTCTATCATAATTATATTTGTATTAATACCACAGCAATTGTTTAATACACAAATTTAAAGTTGAGTTATCAAAATCTCTCAATTACATTATACAATTCTAAGTTTAAATTTTAATTTTGTAAATTATTTTATTCAAGGAGAACTACTTAAAATAAATTTATGAACACAATATCATTTGGAAATTCAATTTAATATTTATTTTTAAAACTTGTAGACTAAGTAACAATAAGACAGGTATTCACATCTCTAAATTCTTAAAATTATATTCCAATAATGTAAATGAGCCTAACATTATTAGTTGTTTGCTTGTTATTTCACGAAAGTAATATTTTAGTTACTGTTTCATGTATCATTTTGGACATATTCCAAAATAAACAAACATTTAGATTTTTAATCTATTGTTTTAAATAATCATCTTTATCTTTCTAATTACTAAGAACAATTAATATTTTTTCCTTCATAAAAATTTTCTAATTAATTCCCTTTTTTATAACATTTTTTAAAATCCAACCAAATAATTTTTTATCGGTTTCCCACTATATCATAAAAACTGCTGTTTTTTTTTGTGATTTGAATTTGCGTGTTTTATCAATATAACACTGAATTTTGATCAAATACTTAAAGAAACATTATATATACAAATAAAATGTCCATCAATTAAAAACTATTGTAATAACAATAAAAATATAAATATAAATGTATTTAACTATTATATACAATCTTTCAATTCATGGAAATACTTTCGGTAATGGCAGTTGAGGACAGTTAAGGAATTAATGGAAAATACTTCTGCATATTGAAAGATTGTATGTAATAGTTAATTACCATTATACACCTGGGTCTCATTTTATGTGGTAGATAGATTCCCCAAAAAACTTGCATAAAAGAAATTGCACAAAAATAGACTTGACTTATCTTGAAAAAGGGGGGATGCATACTGTAATTTTCGAAAATCACATAAAAGCAAAGTAACAACATAAAATAATAAAAAATTTTGAATTTGAAAAAAACTGATACAAGAAAAACTTTTTTTATTAACTATAGTATTTAATTTTATTCAAAACAGTATATTTTTATGCATAATTTACAATATTTTACATTTTTTCATACATGTACAGTATTTTAATCACTATCAATATTTGAAGATATTCAAGTTCATTGTGAACTAGTAAGACATCAGATTCATCACAAGAGGAAATACAACTAGTGCCAACTTCATTTTTTTAATTGTTCTTATAGTATACTTGTCCAAACTAAAATGTTTTCCAATTGCTGTTTTGCTAAGTAATCAAAAATTGAAATTATTTTCAAAGAAACTCATTTTCTTGGGTGTTTTTCTTTCTCCATTAGGATAAACTAAAAGTTTAAAATAAAAATAAGAATTTAGACTTATGATAATAAAAAGACACTACTCACCACTATTGAACAAAATTTAATTAAAACTAACAATCAAAAATTAAATTTTTATTTTTGTCTTTAATTTTTTTAATTTTCAGTTCCATTTAAAAATCAATTTTCATTGTTTCACATCACCTTACATGATTTTTAGATTGTTAATTATAATTAAAAATCAGATTTTAATTTTTAATTATCAAATTTGTCCACCACTGTTATTCACCTTTTAAAACTAAACTTGCAGACACTAAATGATTAATTGATTACATACTCTTTTTTTTTAAAAAAGCAAAAATAGAATGTGATTTAAAATGCAAAAACAACAACATGCATACGTTAGGCATCTATAATGTTTGAACAGATTTACATTATAATCTTGTAAAATTTATTACTTGCAGACACTAAATGATTAATTGATTGTGTACTCTTTTTTAAAAAGCAAAAATAGAATGTGATTTAAAATGCAAAAACAACAACATGCATAGTATAGGCATGTATACCATTTGAACGGATTTACATTATAATTTTGTAAAATTTAATGTGTGTATATAAAATGGGGAAATTTTGGTTTTAAGTGAATTATGAAATTCTTTATTGCATAAAATCTATTATAGTACTATTATAAAGTGCTGAAAATATTGAAATTATTAGATGGAAGTTAAACTCTGATAATGCGCTATTACTTTAAATATGACATATGAGTGCACAAAATTTATAATATTTAAAGTAATAATGCATTATTGGAGCTTGATTTCTGATCTAATAATTTTTATCACATAAAAAAAGCACATACAAAGATATTAAAAAGAAACATGCATCGTATAACTTTAAAATCACATTAAAAAGATCCACAGAAAATGAGACCTGGGTGTATTTATTATTGTTGTTATATATATATAAAATAGAATGAATGATGGTGATAAAACAATTAGTGATTGCATATAATTAATTAAAAATATAATTCTACTATCATCAAAGATGATATAAAATCTGAAATGATATCCTGATTTTTTGCCTAACAATTGAATTAGTTTTCATGCTGAACAGTTTAAAAGGTGCAGTTTGAATAAATGATTATGGTTTATGGTAATAATTAGATGTTCTTGACTATAGATTTATAAGCTTAAATAATAAATACATTACTCTTTAATTAAATATCTTGGAAAAACTAAATCATTAAAGCATCTCTCCAATAATTCAATGATTTTGCTTGATTTACTGTTGATATTTTGTAATTATAAATTTATTAAACGCACATTGATTACGTATGTGGCCACATATACTCTAAATTATAGTGCAATATCATTCAATCTGCTAGATTCAATAGTGTTATTTTTATAAGTTAGTAATCATACATTGTATTTCAACGAACTTAATATCTAATTATCATATACATTGTATAACATCATATAATTTAAATATAATGAGTATATTTGAAAATAAAGAATTATAAATGCTTTAAATATTAATAAAACAAGTATTTTATTAGAATAGAGTTTGAACATAGATAAGTCTAAAATATACGCATTTTTTAGCATTCTGTAACAGAAGCAATATATAGAGACATACAATTTTAAATGAATATAAACAAATAGAAAATTGATTTAACTATGAATGCAAATCGTTTTTTCTTTCTCGAAATTAAAATGCAGGCTCTTAATCTTACTAAATACAAACAATATTATGTGGAAAAGAAAACAAAATGTTACATTTCAAATATTAAAAATCCATTAAATATTAAAAAATATATGTACAATAAAATAAATAAATTAAATAAACGTTGTTTAATTGAATTATTATAAATATTCTCACTAGAAAATTTTTTTAATTTGAAATTCTAGATTAATTTTATAAATATCTATATGACAATTTGAATTTGTAGGTTGCTTTGAATTATTCAGGGCACATTGGAGACCAGTAAATGTTTTTTGATGTTAACAAATTTATTTTTATTCTTGCTTTGTTACTTTCACAATTAAACTTTTTTTGCTCTATTACTTTTCTCAATAGTTAAACTTTTATTACTTTTTGACAATTTATATATAGTGATTTGGTAAATAGATTGCTTACATCATAAAAGAGGTAATACTTAAAGATAGATAATGCTTTGGAAAGTGAAATATTTCTATACCTTATCAGGTTGGGCTGCAAGTGGTGCAACTAGATCTAGCCACTCATGTCATTTACTATAACAATAGCGAAAGTTTTCCATCCAGCTATGGTGCAATATAATATCAATTTCTACATAGATTATCAAGATATTCTTTAGAGGCAATTCTATATAAAACAATGGATTAAAACATTTCTTTACACAAAGCTTATTTATTAAAATGATCTGCATAACTTTAATAAGCAATTACTAAATGTGGAAATGCCATTTTTTCTAACATTTGAAACCATATCTATAAATGCCTTTTCAAATTCTGATACCTTTGTGACTAAACAATTAGTTTCAGTTTTTATTTCCATACTATTTTTTTTTTATTTATAATTTTATTTAAGTAAGTGAATATTATTTTTGGTTTATTAATAAACAAACTTTATTGCCTACTTCAAATTTATTTGACTGAGCTATTTAGAGATTAACCAAATTCCTAAAAAACAATTAAAATTTTAGTAAACTTAAAAGATCATGATTTTACATTATAATTTTTTTTTATTTTATGGATTTTTTTTCATAAAAATAATTATAATTTTTAAATAATGTTATTCTAATTCTTAAAAAACAAGATTTTATTAAAAATTGAAGCATACTTTATATTTTTAAAAAATATTTCTCGTTTCAACACATGTATTTTATTAAAAAGTAATAATTATTAATTCTTTACATTATATTATTTTTTACTATGTATTTTTAGTAATGACTGGAAGGTTGCTATTCTTCCACATGCACCTTACTATTACTTTCAGAAAGCCAATAGTTGTTAAAACAGCGGTCTGAGGAGTGATGAGGCCTAGACACATGACAGAGATTTTTTGACAAGAAAAGAATGATACCACTCTTCTCTTTTACTTAACTTATATATATATATATATATATATATATAAGTATAAGTATAAGTAGAAGATATATATATATATATATGCTCTATCCGATATAAGCCAGTCTTAAGCATCTTGGCTTGAAAGCATGAATATATAAACATTTACATTTATTACTCATTGAGTTATGATATTACAGTGTGAAATCTTAGATTTACTACACCGCAATTTTCTAGATGTTAATATAAGTTATCAGCAATGTATGTCAATAATATTTTGTTTAAATCACATGTTGTTATTAAATTAGTAATGACTGGAAGGTTGCTATTCTTCCACATGTGCCTTACTATTACTTTCAGATAGCCAATAGTTGTATTTTTGTAAATGTTATGGCACACTTTTAAGATCTGTAACATAATTACTGCATATCCATTGGTTATTAAATTTTCTTTTCCCCTAAATATGTAAATAAAGCATTTATTTTGAATGCTTTATCTCCAATATTTGTACCCAACTGATGATTGTGAATTCAATTAACTTTCATATATGTATTTCAATAACTTTTAATAAAGATGTGAGTTGTTTTTCAACTAATGAAATGCTTATTTATTATGTAACATCCTGAAATTCAGTAATCAACTTTATATGTGGGAGTCAATGTTGGCAATGTTACATAACCCTCTCTCCCCCACATCTCTTGTGTAAATGAAAAAATTATCATAGGATTTGAAATCTGGCTTATTCTCAATTAACTTTATTACTTCATTCCTCATTTAAGTTTTTTTGTCATTAGCAACTATATGTTATATTTCATTCCATTCAATAGATTTTGTATCAATCCACTTATTTATTAATTGTTATTCTAGTCATTTTCAGTTTCAAAAATTATTAATAAGTGTATAATATTAATTTTATTTAGATTTGTTACATTTATTAGAGTTAATTCTTTTGTATTTGTAAAGAAGAGAAATGTATTTCTTTATCGAGATAGCAAAAAATATTTTATGGAGAGAACTACGGGTGCCTCAATTTTTAAAACTGCTGGGTGCCTCAATTCATTAGAAATATTATTAATCCCTCAATTGAGTTATACTGGTATGTATTTTATTGTTAATCTGAAAATCTTTCAACAAAATTTACAGAAAAAGCTAAGTAATTTTAATTTTAGTTAGATTTTTGCATACTTAAGGGAATTACTTCTTTTCTATTTGTCAAGTAAAGAAATGCACTTCTTGATGAGATGGTAAAAAAATGCTTTGCAAATAAGTCTACATTTGCTTCAAATTCTTGAACTGTTAAGTACCTGAATTTCTATAAATATTATAAATCACTAACCTAAACTGTAATGATCTGTATTTCATCACTAATTTGAAAACTTTTCTACAGAATGAGCTTGGTACAAAAGAATTATCATGTTAACATACCAATGCAATTTATCACCATCTACAACTATTATACTCATAAAGAAATTTAAAAATTACTTGTGACAAAATAAAGATGTGAATTTCCTTACCATTAATTTCTTATCATTGTGGATGATTAATGGTTCAGGAGTTCTCCATACTGGTGCTGCCCAATAATATGTAATCCTTAATGAGTGCAATAAAATATGTCCCAAATATTTCATGATTGGCTGGGCTCACAAATTAAGCTCTATAATAATCAAGCATTTGTGAAATACCTATCAACCTAACACATTTTTAAGATTATTAATATCATGAAATATCCGTAGATATTAATTTTCTTTTCAGCTGGCTAAAATCTGTCTTTTTTTTTTATTATTTACATAAAATGGCTTTAAAATATGGGCATTATATATCTCTTTAACATGTTTTTCAACTATGATTAAAAATGCATTCTCACCATATTTTTTCATAATTTTATAGAGATATAAATTGAGAGTATTTTCTTATATCTCTTTATCAATGACATACACAGAAAATTGTTACGTTTCCTTCAGATGCTGATAACTGCTAAATGTTGCATTGTGGTGATTTTTTGATGCTGCTATATGCTCTGTTCTCTTAAAAATAAATAACAAAGATGTTGGCATTAGTTTCTTTATATGCCTTATTCTTTCAGCTTGCCAGTAACATGAATGTCATTTATGTGCATTTCTCTGTTTCTAAAATATCTTCTTTTAATATTTCATCTGGCACTTGACTGTCATGATAATTTCTAACCTGATGTAATGTTTACATTGGTATAACTATATCAAATCCACCAAGAGTTTCGAGCATTCCATCATTGATTTTTCAATAATATGGATGGTTGAATTGTTGAAAAAGTGAAATGGTTGAAGCTTTCTCATTAAAGTTTAAGAAATTGTTATTTTAATATAAGCTGAGTACTGATTGTATATATGTGTAAGAGATTGTGATCTGGTCCAACTGATGAGTGTTTTTCTGTAACAAAATATGTATATTGGAGATCATTTATCTTTTTCATGTGCATGTGGTTATGGATATCAATTGTTTGGAATGAAGTGGAGAATTATTATAGACTAAAAATCTTAAGTTCAAATTGCTTTATTTACTATGGAAAACATTCAGTATACTGAATGAATAGGTTAATTATAATTCATTAATAAATAATAATTATCAATTCCTATCAATATTTCATATTTCATTATACTAAATTATATCTTTGAAAGCACATTGCATAAGATCAATAAACAATTGCATATTCATCCATTATAAATTGTCAAATAAAACACTTGTTTTTGAGTGTTCTCCATTTTATATTACTATTAAATTGTGTATTGTAGATTTTCTTAACTTTATTCAGTAGTATTTAATAAATATATGAGATATTTTGCTCTAATTATATGTGATAGACAATGCCAATACTATTATAATATATAAACTTTAATGAAAAATCTGATATCTAAATATCCTATGACTACATTGGGAACTCGAAAATCATATTAAGTTAAAGTGAATATTGGTTTAACAATACATATAATTATACTTATTCTTGTAAAAATTTATATATCATCTCTTGTATCCTAAAAATAAAATCATCTCAATTTCATTTATCATGTTATAGTACAAACAAGATTAGAGGTGGGCCCATGTTTAAAAAAACTAATGAATGTGCATTTCATATCTTTCTAGATGATGATAATTAACGCGAGTTATAACTGATCAAGTAGTAAATATATAAATACATTCCTTTTTTTTCTCGTGTACTCTAAATTACATTAATTATTCATTAATCTAATAGACATGAATATATTTTTTTTTCATTTGCCTTTGAAGAGCCAAAATTTTATGTATCTCTTGTGTATCCAAACCAAAGATGTCAGGCACATTTGAGTTCATACAATATATAAAAAATCACTCCCCTATGACTACCTGTTAAAGAAAAAACTTTGAGATCCAATAATGGATTAAACACGTATATTTTTAAATAACATAGAATATTTTATTATAGATTTTTATACAAATATTTTGACAAAGGAATTTAATATCACAAAGAAAATCAATAAACAAATTTTGCTTGCATAACGTTATAACCTTAAATTGACAAAGTGAAAGCTCGGTTTTCTTTTGAACTAATCAAACTACTGAAGAAAGAAAAAATAAATTTATATAATATGATGGTGATCGTGTACTGACAGATATATAAAAAAAATAATTATTATTTATTTTATAGTATACAAAAATTGATTTAATTCAATATGTATCAAGAGAATCTGATTATAACATACACTGCAAGCCTTTCTTTATGCATATTCTTGCATACATTCCTTCATTCATTGTGTAGTGTATAGATTATTGAAAATAAGAGTGCATTCTCTATTCTATAGAGTACATTTATCTACTAAATTTGATAAGATACAATATGTTGTTATGATTATTATTTCCTGTAATAGTATTATTTGCAGAAATAATTCAATAGTATTGCCATTTTTACATTAGAATTATTCTGCTAACATCGATAAAATTAAAATATATCTAAGAGAATTTATTAATACTCGCTTCAAGCTAAAATTAAAAATCAGCATTTAACAATAGAGTAAACAGAAATACGTAATAAGTATTATTTGATAATCTATTTAATAAAGTTATTTATTTATTTTTAGTTTTAGAAAAAAAACTATTATCCCATATTTAAGTATTACATTTGGAAAAAGTTGGAAACAAAAAAGGCAAATTAAATAAATATCACTTTACACATTCGTAGCTAATAACCTATTTAATATTATTTTTAGTCTTCTTTAGGTAATTTTCTTCTCTGATATAATTTGTACAGTTGCTTTCATGATAGTCACATATTTTTGCATCTTTATTTCATCAAATACCACATATTTCTTTTTAGGATTATTCCACGTGGCAGAAGAGACCTGGAAGATGGTTGATTCTTGTCAAAATCAGGTTTTACTCCCAAACTTTTATTTTTTTTGTTCTAAGGAGCAAAAGCAAATTACTAATTAAAAAAAATATTTTTATTTTCTCTTGTTTGCTCTCCAATCTAGCATTTCAAACGTAAGTTTAGTTTTTAAATTAACTTTATTTAAGTTACTATGTACATTGCTATTAAAGACTATTTATAAGTCTTGTAAAAACAAAAAAAATTTCAAGTATGAGAAGTAGTTGAATAGATGGTCAGACATATTGAATTTTGATTATAGTTGAGCATTAATCAGCATATATATATATATATATATATTGTACCATTTATTTATATACAGGGTACAAATTACTATTTAATATTGTGTATCATTTAAATAAAAAAAGAGAGAACCCGATCTTTAATTTTATTTTTGTAATATAATGTTGTTTTAAGAAAAACGTACAGTGAAAGTTTTTTTTTTTTTTTTAAATATAAGTTAACCAAAATAAATTCAATGTTGGAAAGTGCATACTGAATAATTGATTCAAATAATGAAAGAAAATTCCAAAGGTAAAAGATTGTTATCAGAAACAACTTTCTGATAGTAATTAAAAATGGCAGAAATTCATAATGAGAAAAGAGACTTTGTAATAAAAAAATGAGAAATAATGTAGAAGTTTATAAAATAGAACAAAAGGTAAAAAGGAATATGCGCAGAACTTCTAAAAAGAATCTGGGAATATAAAAGGAGCTGACAGATTTGAAAAGTATCTTTTGTCTTGTCGTTCCAGAGAGTGTTGGGCAATTTGAAGTGCCTCGTATTTTTTTTAAACAAAAAAAATATTAATAAAATGTGTCCACTTAGATACGAACTGAAATCGCTCACCATGAGTGAGTAGAACTCTATCGTTTGCCGACACTTTCTCTCGAGAAAAGTCACCTAGATCATCATCTGATTCTACCTAAATTTGATCGGAGATTTGGAAGAAGTGCAACTAAAAAAACAACTACTGCGGACTACCCACTGACTGAATTGGATGTCGGAGGATCAATGACCTATTTAAATATAAACTTACCGGTAAGTTAATGGCCATAACTTTTACATAAAGTTTTATGAATAGTGTTGAATGAAATGTTATCCCATAATTTTTTTGGATCGAAAGATTTGCGAACTGAGAAGTGAACTAAACTGTTACTACGGAAAAATAAGACACCAACTAGTGATTACTTCAATATTTGAATCAAATTATTAAATTCATATGCACAATACTTTCCAATATTATAATTTTGTCTTAATCTTAAATATTAAATGTTTGACGGGCTAGAATAAATCTTTATTATTAGCTTAACTTTCGTTGTACGTGTATAAAATTAATGTTATGATATTTAAGTTTTATATTTAGTTATTTAAATTCAAATTAGTATACAAATTACCTTTGATAAATGGATTTATTTTTCTTAATTAAGTAAAAGGGGAATATCTTCTACTTAATGGGAATTTTAATCCAGATAGTATAATTGTTACTTTACGAGTTACAATATGTTCGACGCAGGCTCAGTGGGTCTAACGACTCTGGCACCCTCATGTAGAAATTAAAAACTGATCCAGCTCACAATTGTACTCGGTAATAATTCTAGGCCTAGATGATCAGGAAAGGTAGTTATGTTTTTAGAATAATAATGAAACGTTCTTCTTTTTTTTAAATAAACTAAATGAACATTTATTTTTCTTTTACATAACTTGATCAACTCGCGCATTTATAATGCGTATAGAGGCCTAGAAATACAGAAAATGTTATAATATATATATATATTAAACTTAATGAAATAATAAGGAACTTGAACTCAGACTTTCAAACTCCTCACATGATATCCAATCTATGTCATACAACTGATATACACGATCACAAATGTGAAAAAGATAAATGATCTCCAATATGCATATTTCATGCTAAAGTAGCACTCACTATTTAGTCCAGATCACCATCTCCAACACATATATACAATCACTGCTCAGTTTATATTGAGATAACTCCATTCTACAACTCTTCAGCCATCCACATTTTTGAAAATTCAAGGATGAAATGTTCAGAGCCCTTGATGATGGCAATATTATTATTATGCCCATGTTGACCTTAAATCAATCTGAAACTTCACACATAAGAGGACCTTAATATGTTTATTTAATTATACAGAAGAGTGATGGACAGAACACAGGCTGAATATGTAATATTAAATACATGTATTTTGTCTATATTAAACTTAATGGAATTATAAGGGACTTGAAAGACATTCAAACTCTCCAACTGATGCACATAATCACATACATGTGAAAAAAAGAAATGATCTTCAATATACATATTTTATTTTAAACCAGTACTCATCAGTTGGTCCAGATCACCATCTCCAACACATTATACAACCACTGCTCAGTTTATATTAAGATAGAAAATCTTCAAACTTGAATAGACAAGCTTCAATCTTCTCCACTCTCCAAATCTTCAGCCATCCCTATCATTGAATATCCAAGGATGAAATGCTTAAGGCTCTTGATGGAATTTGTCAATTAAAGTTAGAATATTTTCTATCTTAATATAAACTGAGCAGTGATTTGTATTTATGTGCTGGAAATGGTAATCTGGACCAACAGTTATTTCCTTTTGGATTTTTATGTAAAACTTACTATTTAAACTATTGCATTAATAAAAATCATATATCCTTTTACAGTTAATTAAACTTTATTTGGGAATTAACATAATCTTGCAGTGTCACTGATAGCATTATTGTATTTTGGTTCTAAATAATTCTCTAGGAACCATTTTTAGCAATATTTTGCCAGTTTTGTACTAATTTGATAGCAAAATAGGAATTAAAATTGATTTATTAACTGAAAAATAATTCCAAAATATCAGTATTTACTATGTTTTATCTATTGAAAATGAGATTATAAAACACCCATTTTGTTATAGATTGGTGGTTTCTATTTCCATTCACATGGGATTACCTATAACATATTATCAGGCTATTCATTCTTTTATTAGATTTTGAAAATATAATAATAATAATAATAATAATAATAATAATAATAATAATAATAATAACATATCATCATCATCATCATCATTGCCATTGTCAAATTGAAAAAGTCAAATTGAAAAGTGTAATGAAAAACAAAAAATTAAGGAAGCAATGATGATATATAGGAATAGAGATGGTTTAATGAATAGACAATCAGCTAATATAAAAGTAGCAGAATTGTGGGAAATTTGAATAGATTGAATGATGGGTAATATAAGTTTATTTTGTGTACATTTGTATTAATGGTTGATAAAGATTGTCAGTTATATAATTGAAAGTACTTTTGATAAAGAATATATTGTTTATAAGTTGAATACTGTGTTAAATAAATTTGTTTGAATTATTATTATATGATTTAAAATATAAACATTTAATGGTTATATATATATATATTTGATCAATAGTGTGAAAAAAGTTTATTTTTTGCCCTATAAGGCATCAATTAGAAATTAATTTATAAGTATAGTTTTTTTGTATTGAGAAATATGAATATGGCCTTGAAAAAAGGTCTGAATTTAAATTCATTACTGAATAGTTCAAACCAGTCAATTAATTGCAATACCATTCCTGGGATAGTATATAAGATATCTTGTAGTCATCATAAAATTTATATAGGTCAAAGTAAATTAAGTCTTAATGAGAGAGTTAAAGTTCATAAAAGTAGAATAAAAAACAAATATCAAAACACAGTTTTGCATATTCATGAATGAAATACATATAAAATATTATTTGACAATGCAAAGATTCTTTTTTATGAAAAAACTAAATTGAAAAGAAATTTAAAAGAAACTTTGATGATATTTTTTTTTAAATCTTAGGTCATCAGTTTCATGAAGACAGCCTTTAATGTGACATGAAGTTGGCTGTTGGAGTAAATGTTATGACTATTTTGTTATATATATTGAACTGGATTGATCTCCGATTCAAGGATTTTACTGCCAAAATTAAAAACTTAATTTTTGTTAAATCTTATCTAATGTTGAAATTTTTATTATTGTTTAAAACACATACATGTTTATATTTAAAATAGTTTACTTTCACTACTTTGTTTATAAAATTGATTTTAAAATACTTTACTTTCACCACTTGTTTTAATCAATTTGATTACAAACAGGCAAGCTTGTTAATTATATATTCCTGTTGCTTTTATTTTAATCATTTTTAAAGTTAATTCTAAAAAGCAGAGATTTAATTGTGTTGTTAAATTAGATTTAGCAGGAAATTAATATTTGCCCTGCCTGAGATATAGAATTAGACACTAAGGAAAGTTTTTCATGGGAAATGTAGTGAGGCAATGAGAGCCTGCCAATTTTAGAGGAGAGATGTTCAGTATTCCAGAGAGACACTTGGATTATCGCCTGCTGAGAGTTATACTGTTTTGGGTGGCAGTTCATACATTTAATTCCTGCTAAAAATTTGCAATTACTAACAGACTTCGTTACTGTGCAGGATGTCAAAACTACAACTATGAGTTTTGCCATCATCAGAATGTCTTGCTAATTTAAACAAAGGATGGATTCACACCTGCCAGCTCTCCTTCAGTCATGCCATGAGCCTCTAAAATAAACACTGCCTTTATCTTGCCACTGTCAAAGGACCTGAAAATGAACTAAAGATAAATGTGCTCACTCTATGCAAACTGTGCTTTATTGTAAGATGAAATTTTCTTTTATTCTTTCCAGGGTAAATTTCTTTTCATTAAATCTCTGCTCAATATAATTATAATTTTGTATTCGTAAGTAATATTTAACCTCATATGTAATATTTATTGTGATTTCTTGTATTTTGCCATGTGGTTTGGAATCTTAGTTTTAAGATTCCTAGTTTGCTTTCAATTTTTGTTTATAGGAGAGTGATGTGTGAGTTTTTCTATTTTTATGCCTAACTTTTACTAAATGCTTTGGCATTCGTGTATATTTTGAATGCTTACCTGTAATTATTTTAGTAGCCCCGAATTAATGTTAAATACTGTGTTTGCACTTTTGCAAACCACCAAACCTTTTGGATGGTGACTTTATTTTTATTGTCTTCATTTCTTATTTCTCTGAAAGTGGAAATTATAATTGTTTTTGCTGTGTAATTTTATAAGTCACCAGCAGGAAAATAATATTTATCGCTTTTGTAAATTACAGGTGAGAGAGACTTTCACTGCTAAAGTATTTATAGCTTTTATATTTTCGTATTCATGAGCACTCTCCAATAGATTTATTTTTTAATTACTTGTATAGCTTAAAATTTATCAGAGCATGTACTCAGAACTTGTGTCATTAATTTATTTTTTAATTATAGTTATTGGTAATTCATTTTCTTTAAATGCTGGGCAGATGTAACTGATTTTCTAATGATTTACTTGTCTCCTATTGAGACCTTCAATTCTTAGATTAGTTTTTGTCAATCGTTTGGTTGGGGATTCACCAGTTTTATTTATTTGTTTTTCTTTCATTCTGAAGCATATTTGTCATGGTTCTTGTGGTAAATCAATCATCTTTGCTTTGAACGTAGTTTTAAGATGCAGCTTCTATTAGCATATGACATTTTGGATACTGACACATTTTTTTCAGGCCTAAAAAAGCTTGCTGGCACTGGTTTCACTGATTTATTTCAAGAACATATTGTTTTCATACCTGTGAATGGGAAAACCAACATTTAGGTGACTTCTCTTCTGAAAGAAATTTGCTCCCTCCCTTTTTTAATTCGCTATTGGAAGATCGGTCTGTCTGTCAGAGAATTGTGTTTTCATCTTTCTGGTACACGCCTGAGATAACCCTATTGGTTTTCGTGTAAACTTTTCCTTACAAGTTATTTTGCTCTTAAATAAAAGTTTCAAATTGGGTTAAACTTAATTTGGCTGACATTTGTCTTTGTGCTTTTATTTCTCAATTGGCTAAACAATATTTAAATATCTTGTTTCTCCCTGAGTTTAGACCAGCGCATTTTGGTTCGCATATCCTGTCAACCCTTAAAATAAATGTCTGGTTCCAATTTTCAGACTAGTGGTGCCCGTGTGGTCAGTATGTGCAAATCAAAGATCTTTCATCTGGTACAATATATATATATATATATATATATATATATATATATATATATATATATATATATATATAAATAACTACAACCATTAAATGTCTGTATTTTTAAATTATATAATAATAATTCAAACAAATATATTTAACACAGTATTCAAAATTAAATAATATATTCTTTACCAGAAGTACTTTCAATTGTTTCACTGACAATCTTTATCAACTGTTAATACAAACGTACAAAAAATAAAAACTTGCATTACCCATCATTCAATCTATTCAAATTTCCCACAATTCTGTTGTCTTTATATTAGCTGATTGTTTATTCATCAAACCACCTCTATTCCTAGATATCATCATTGCCTCTTTAATTTTACATTTTTCACTACACCTTTCAATTTGAATAATTTTTATATCTCTATTATTAAATTTAAAACCATAATTACATGTTTTATTATGATCAAATATAATTGATGGAGTATTCATATTTACTGAAGATATATTTTCTTTCTGTACACGTTTATATAATGTCTTATGATCATTATATCGTTTTTGTAATGTACATTTGGATTCCCCTATATATTTTATTCCACAACCACATTCCAACATATATATAACAGAACTTAATTCAAACTTAGAAATCTTGGCTTTGGAGTTATTTATCATATCATTTATATTATTTGAAGAGGAAGAGCGTCGTCTACACAAACCACTAAAAAGTTTATAAATTAATTTAGCTTGTTGATTAGATATAAAAGGAATAGAAATCCATTTATCACTTTTTAATTTACTTAATATTTTCTTATTATTACTCTTATTTTGATTATATTTTGTAATTGTATTATAAATAATATTCCTTCCATAACCAACATTCAACATATCAGTAATATATACATTAATATTTTCAATTTTATCACTAATAAATTTGCACAAATAATCATTTCTAAATAAAAATGACTTCAAACCAGCTAATTTATGACTCATATGAACTTTAGAATTATATGGAATATAACCCCTAATTTCCACAGGCTTTAAAATCATATTATAATCAAACACATTATTATTTCTTTTAATAAATATATCTAAAAACTTTATAGAATCTTCCTTCTCTTCATTTAACACCCATTTTACATTATTAATCATATTTAACTCATTAAACAAATTAACTATTATTTCATTATGTGCACATATAAATACATCATCAACATATCTACAATATACTTTAATTCCTTTATATTTTATCTGAGACAATATCTTAACCTCATAATTAGAAATAAAAAATTACAAAGCTGTGATACCACCGAAGACCCATTGCAACTAAAATTCATTTTATAAAAGCAATCATTAAACCTAACATATATATTATCATTCACAAATCTTAATATTTTAACAATAAAATTCCTAATATTATTATCTATAGATTTTAAAAACAAAGCTCTTTCAATAATCTCTATTGATTCAATACGATTAATTGAACCATACATTTCAGATATGTCAAGTGTACACATAACATCATTATTATTATTAATAAGATTAAAAATATAAAAATTGATAATAATGATGTTATGTGTACACTTGACGTATCTGAAATGTATGGTTCAATTAATCGTATTGAATCAATAGAGATTATTGAAAGAGCTTTGTTTTTAAAATCTATAGATAATAATATTAGGAATTTTATTGTTAAAATATTAAGATTTGTGAATGATAATATATATGTTAGGTTTAATGATTGCTTTTATAAAATGAATTTTGGTTGGCCAATGGGTCTTCCGGCTGGTATCACAGCTTTGTAATTTTTTTATTTCTAATTATGAGGTTAAGATATTGTCTCAGATAAAATATAAAGGAATTAAAGTATATTGTAGATATGTTGATGATGTATTTATATGTGCACATAATGAAATAATAGTTAATTTGTTTAATGAGTTAAATATGATTAATAATGTAAAATGGGTGTTAAATGAAGAGAAGGAAGATTCTATAAAATTTTTAGATATATTTATTAAAAGAAATAATAATGTGTTTGATTATAATATGATTTTAAAGCCTGTGGAAATTAGGGGTTATATTCCATATAATTCTAAAGTTCATATGAGTCATAAATTAGCTGGTTTGAAGTCATTTTTATTTAAAAATGATTATTTGTGCAAATTTATTAGTGATAAAATTGAAAATATTAATGCATATATTACTGATATGTTGAATGTTGGTTATGGAAGGAATATTATTTATAATACAATTACAAAATATAATCAAAATAAGAGTAATAATAAGAAAATATTAAGTAAATTAAAAAGTGATAAATGGATTTCTATTCCTTTTATATCTAATCAACAAGCTAAATTAATTTATAAACTTTTTAGTGGTTTGTGTAGAATTTCTTTTTTCTCTTCAAATAATATAAATGATATGATAAATAACTCCAAAGCCAAGATTTCTAAGTTTGAATTAAGTTCTGTTATATATATGTTGGAATGTGGTTGTGGAATAAAATATATAGGGGAATCCAAATGTACATTACAAAAACGATATAATGATCATAAGACATTATATAAACGTGTACAGAAAGAAAATATATCTTCAGTAAATATGAATACTCCATCAATTATATTTGATCATAATAAAACAAGTAATTTTGGTTTTAAATTTAATAATAGAGATATAAAAATTATTCAAATTGAAAGGTGTAGTGAAAAACGTAAAATTAAAGAGGCAATGATGATATCTAGGAATAGAGGTGGTTTGATGAATAAACAATCGGCTAATATAAAGACAACAGAATTGTGGGAAATTTGAATAGATTGAATGATGGTAATGCAAGTTTTTATTTTTTGTATGTTTGTATTAACAGTTGATAAAGATTGTCAGTGAAACAATTGAAAGTACTTCTGGTAAAGAATATATTATTTAATTTTGAATACTGTGTTAAATATATTTGTTTGAATTATATATATATATATATATATATATATATATATATATATATATATATATTGTGCCAGTTGGATTTGTATGTTCATGTAACAAGATCTAGGATCTAGGCAAAAGTACCTCGAATCCAATCGTGTGCAAGATACACAGGTCAGGAACACTCATGAACTCTGCCCTATTTGCCTATTTCCCAGATCTATAACATTATGAGCAACAATCCTGATGACATCGATTAATTTACTTCTCACCCACCAGCATCGATCATCGGAGACACAAAAAGACTCTAGGCGAAACTTATATGATAGAATAACTTAATAACTAGCTATATTTTATGAGCAATGAAGGCTCACGACCTAGCATATTAATTATGTATTGAGCAGAGATCATCTAGTCGTATTTAGCATAAGTAATAACTTAATATATTATCTTAACTAAAAGAAAGCAATGGTTCGAGTTTGATATATATATTTAAGATTTATTAATAACAAAATTATGTCGGGTTATTTACCTGACATGAGCCTCGTAAGTATTATAGATATGTGTTTGATTCATATTTAATGATAACATAAAATTTGCGGCTATGCTAATAATATATATGTGTGATTTAATAAATTAGCGCTATTGGAATACATTACTAGAATCCTATTACACCCCCAGAGATGAAAAGAGCATTTAATTAATTTAAAAGGATAATAATTTTACAAGCAGATAGTATATTTGGTTACATTCAATATGATTATTAATTTGGAGTTATAGATAATTAATGCATGGGGTGGGTAATGAATAATTATATAAACGATACTAAATCTATCGCATTAATACGTATATTAAACTAATGGAAATATGTCTGTTTAAAGAAATCATTTCATTACGGCTTATGAATACTTCTGGATGACTAATAAGACACCGAAGAATGGTGCATGCATGGCGGTTGATTGGGTTGGTCCAATTATGGATCTTGGAGTGTGCTTCATGAATTTTAAATAACAAAGTGGACCAATTTCCTCTGCAAATATAGCCAGGGTCGGTTTGACGAACGAAAGAGTCCAAGATTCCCTGGAATGAAGTACAGGTGAATCATGGATGACAAAAAGTGGTCAGCAATGACTTTATTGGGCTGGTTTCCCAGATTGCTCCCCATATAAAGTATGCACATAAGACCAAGTATGTCCCCAGGGTGGTTTTACAGCCTGGTTTAAGGACATTGAGAACTACAATGGGGCTCGACTATGCAATGCCTCCATGTGAAAACGAAGCACAAATATATATATATATATATACAAAATGGCCTTTATGCATGTAATGCTTAATAATATATAAATATAATTCTAAAGATTAAAGATTATCAAAATGTATTTATTGCCCATAAATTATGAAATATTCAGTGTAATGATATGGCTTCACCAAGCAAACATGGGTAATAATTATACTTAAATATAAAACTAAGATCTCAAGATCCCCCTCCCCCTTACATTATGTTACTTAATATTATTCATTACTTTTTACACATTTAATAAATCTCAATTTTGGTTAATCAATGCCCTTGTGAAAATATATAAATGATTACAAAATAAGTGGGTGGTCATGATAACTAAGATGGGTTTTACATATATAATATAATTTAAGAATAAGAGATAGTGCATTATTTAGGATGGAAAATGTGAAAAACAGATGTCAATTTGTTTTTCTACAGTAAACATAAAAATATAATTAGTTTATTTATCTAAAATTGCGAGCACCTGGTCAAGTCGAATAAGACTTGTTTTGATCAAATTATAAATTATTTACCCAGTAAATGATGGGTGGGGAAACAAAAATGAATTATATGCTTGCGATTTTAGAATACTATTGGCATTTATTTTAAAATATAAATACATAAATGTAAATGAAAATTATTTGCCACTTGGAATTAAAAGAAAAGGAAAAACATTTTATAGGAGGCTTAATATAGATTAGTTATATAGAGTTATAGAATACATATTTGAAGACATGTAATATAGATGATTTAAAATATAAATATTACAGAGAAGGCAGGGTTTAGGAATTATAAGTGGTCAAAGTTCTTTTACCTTGATTATTTGGAAGAGCGTTTCACTAGGAATCAGTCCATTGGTATTATTTCATTAGATCTAGGGTAGCATTATTATTTGAGAGATAGCATTTCATTTTCACTGGAAAATATCTAAAGTTCATTAGTATGGGATGCAAAGCTTCGTTCATGGTAAGAGCATATTAGAACCGAGGGACAAGGCGAAATTTTCTACTCATGACACATTGAGTGAGAATTAAAACTGGCATGGAATATGTATAGCAACTTAGTTATTTAATGGTCTCCTACTTTTGTGGATTCAAATCCAGCAGTATATATACTTTTAATTTGAAGCTGTAACTTAGCAACTACTGCTGGACCTAAGGTGGTTTAAGCACTTAAGTTTTATATGGAATAGTTTGACCGGTTACTCTTATCTAGTAAGATGTTTGTAACAATGCAAGTTTGTTATCAGTTTCTCAAATGATTGTTTTAAAATATATCTTATGATTTTAAAACAAGCTCGCATGGACAATTTACACTAATGGGTTTATTTTATTATTACCAATTTGTAATCTTTTACTTTAATCTAAGGGATCTTCTGGGTAATTGTTTTTAGAGAGACTTCTTAACAAGATTGCATCACTTCTGGCTACAAAATTATATATGAAAAAAATAATGAGTTTCATATATAATACCTTATATATAATATAACTTTATTAATATATTCACAATCTCCTACACTGAAATATATAGATATTTATTATTTACGCCCGCATACACATGAGAATATTATTATTAAATAAAATATTTTTAAATAAAATACATACGTGTTTACATTATTTGTTATAATATTAACCAAAGAAATATATATATATTATTAGCTATGTATATACGTGCGTAAAGGCGGTTTTGAATACAGTTAGGTGGTAGATTGGATGTGGGCTGTGAAGCAGGATCTGAGCATCACATCATCTGCTTCATTTTCCTGAACTTACCAAAAAAAAAATAAAAAAATGTTTAAGAAAAGAAAAAAAAGTCTTTTACTTGTTGTCCAGGTAACTAAAGAACAACTTTGGATTGGTGATATATCTAAAGGGAATTTTGTGACTTTCATTTATGATAGAATTCTAACTTTTCTGCTATATTAGAAATTTATGACTTTCATTTAAGATAGAATACCCTCTCTGCTATATTAGAAATTTTATGACTTTTATTTATGATAGAATACTCTCTCTCTGCTATATTAGAAATTTTATGACTTTCATTTATGACAGAATACCCTTACTCTGCTATATTAGGAATTTTATGACTTTCATTTATGATAGGATACCCTCTCTGCTATGTTACTGGAAAAAATTTTCACTGTCTTCAAAAAAACTGCTTGGTTAACTGATTAACATAAAAGAATAATAAAAAATTATTATAATATATACAAATTATTCACTGTTTTCAAAAAAACCTGGTTAATAAAATAAAATATAAAAAAACTATGGTATAATATATATACAACTTATTATAGTCCTAAATCATTTACCATTGCATATCTATGTCGTCATGTTCTATCCGTCCAGCTTCTCCTCCCCCCATTCTACACTCTCCCCCTTATTCTACTCTCCCTCTCCCATACTTAATTTTTATTTATTTAAATGATTATTGTTATCCTACCTTTTATTTAATATTAATTATTTCTAGATCTAGTTTTTACTGTGAAACATATATATCTATACTGATTATTTACTATTTAGCTCTTTAATGCAAAGTATATCATAAAAAATTATTGTAACTTTTACCTGGCCTTCTTTATGTCTTCTTTCGTGGTCTGTTTTTGGAGTTGTTCTTCAGCACCTGAAACATCTTAACAAAATGATTGATTAACGATTGCATTGATACACTTGATACACATATTTTGGAAAGAAAAAAAAAAACTCTATATAACTTTTATTATGAATCATTGCTTTTAAATTTGATAACTCGATCACCTATTGGCAAATTTATAGTGGTATTAATACCGGGCGCCAGTCAAAAAGATAGGGCTATATGTTCTGACCAAATTATCCGCTATTATTGGGTTGTATACTTTTCTAAGATCTATACTTCAATAGTTATACATTTACAGCTTTGACAGAAAAAACATTATTATGGCTTTAGCACATATTTATATAAGAGGATGAAAGTGTAACAAAACTGTCATTATTTTATTTCTTTCATTGATTTACGATCATTATATACGCATGAATATTATTAAAAACATTTCAACAAAAAAATCTGCACATTTGCTGTTATTAAAATCTTTATTTTATTATTTTTAACAGTGAAAGCATTTTAAAATCTGTCACTTATTTAACTCTCAGACTTGGACATATTATAAATCTAAAATACTTATTTAACAGATGTATTAACAAGAAAAAAAATTTCTATATTTAACATCATTATTTAAAACATTTAGAAAAAATCATTATATATTATTTGGCGCACACACTACTTTACTATCTTTTTATCTTTAAATGCTAAAGCCCCTTAAAAGCTGTCACTAATTTAATTCTCTCAGACTTGGAATTATTTGAGACATTTATAAAAATTATATAGAATATCATCATTTAAAGCATTTATAAAAAATTATATATTATTATTTAGTGCACATTTCAAAACTTAGGCATATTATATTTATTTATAAGATATTTATTAAAACGGAAAAAGAATTATTATATATCTCAATATTATTATTCTGTATTGTACACACTTTATCTTCTTATTTTAAATGTGAAAGCCCCTTAAAAGCTATCACTATTTTATTACATTGTAAACTCAAAAATACTTTGTTATTTAAGATCATTTATGGAAACTTTTATATATATACATGCTACTATTTAGAACACATACTTTATTTTTATTATAAATGTGGAGGCCCCTTAAAAGCTAACACTATTTTATCATACTGTAAACTCAAAAATACTTTATGTTATTAAAATCATTTATGGAAAATTATATATATAAAAACACTATTTAAAACATACTTTTTACTTTATTATAATAGCTGTGGAGGCCCCTTAAAACTAGCACTATTTTATTTATGGGCATCCTGCATGTAATTTCATGTTTATGACCAAGAAAAAAAAACATTATACAACATCTTATTCACTTTTTTGAAAAAAACACATTTTATTTTATAAAACTGAGAGGCCCTTAAAAGCTGTCACTCTTTTATATCACTGGAAACTTACATGTATACAAAAACTATAAACATTATTTGAGAAAGCACTTCTTTATCTTTAATTAATATGAAAGTAAAAGCCCCTTAAAAGCTGTTACTTCTCTTTACTTCTTTTAAAAAAAACTCATGAGAATTATACATGTAATGAACATTTATGGACAAGGAATAAAACATATACTATCATTATTCAAATCATATACGTGAAAAAAAAAAAAAAAATTGCCACTAATTTATTTTATAGGTTCGTGAAAATGAAAAAACTTTTATGTGGAAAAAATACTGAGTATATGACATACTATTTACTTGAAACATATTTTTATATATACTGAGAGAAAATATTTATAATTATCTTAACAATAACTCACAGGGAGTGTGTACCAATATTCAAAAAAAATTTTTAAACTGGGTGTCCGAAAAAAATTTTCAAAAAAATTTTTTTTTTTAAACGTGTTATATCTATCACTATCTACTACTATCTCAGGTATATGGGTGTTTGTAATCGAAGCCTTACATTGATGCACCAAACCCGGAGAAAAGAAAAAAAATCTGTGCCGGTCGGATTTGTATATTCACGTAACAAGATCTAGCATCTAGGCAAAAGTACGTTGAATCCAATCGTGTGCAAGATACACAGGTCAGGAACACTCATGAACTCTGCCCTATTTGCCTATTTCCCAGATCTATAACATTATGAGCAACAATCCCGATGACATCGATTAATTTACTTCTCACCCGCCGGCATTGATCATCGGAGACACAAAAAGACTCTAGGCAAAACTTATATGATAGAATAACTTAATAACTAGCTATATTTTATGAGCAATGAAGGCTCGCGACCTAGCATATTAATTATGTATTGAGCAGAGATCATCTTGTCATATTTAGCATAAGTAATAACTTAATATATTATCTTAACTAAAAGAAAGCAATGGTTCGAGTTTGATATATATATATTTAAGATTTATTAATAACAAAATTATGTCAGGTTATTTACCTGATATGAGCCTCGTAAGTATTATAGATATGTGTTTGATTCATATTTAATGATAACATAAAAATTGCGGCTATGCCAATAATATATATGTGTGATTTAATAAATTAGCGCTATTGGAATACATTACTAGAATCCTATTACACCTCCAGAGACGAAAAGAGCATTTAATTAATTTAAAAGGATAATAATTTTACAAGCAGATATTATATTTGGTTACATTCAATATGATTATTAATTTGGAGTTATAGATAATTAATGTGTGGGGTGGGTAATGAAGAATTATATAAACGATACTAAATCTATCACATTAATACATATATTAAACTAATGGAAATATGTCTGTTTAAAGAAATCATTTTATTACGGCTTATGAATACTTCTGGGCAACTAATAAGACACTGAAGGGTGGTGCGTGCATGGCAGCTGTTTGGGTTGGTCCAATTATGGATCCTGGAGGGTGCTTCATGAATTTTTAATAATGAAGTGGACCGATTTCCTCTGCAAACGTAGGCAGGGTCGGTTTGACGAACGAAAGAGTCCAAGATTCCCTGGAATGAAGTACAGTTGAATCATGGATGACGAAGAGTGGTCGGCAATGACTTTATTGGGCTGGTTTCCCAGATCACTCCCCATATAAAGTATGCACATAAGACCAAGTATGTCCCCAGGGTGTTTTTACAGCCTGGTTTAAGGACATTGAGAACTACGATGGGGCTCGACTGTGCGATGCCTCCATGTGAGAAAGAAGCACAAATATATATATATATAAACGAAATGGTCTTTATGCATGTAAAGCTTACTAATATATATATAATTCTAAAGATTAAAGATTATCGAAACGTATTTATTGCCCATAAATTATGAAATATTCGGTGTAATGATATGGCTTCACCAAGCAAACATGGGTAATAATTATACTTAAATATAAAGCTAAGATCTCAAGATCCCCCTCCCCCTTAGATTATGTTACTTAATATTATTCATTACTTTTTACACATTTAATAAATCTCAATTTTGGTTAATCAATGACCTTGTGAAAATATATAAATGATTACAAAATAAGTGGGTTGTGGTAATAGCTAAGATGGGTTTTACATATATAATATAATTTAAGAATAAGAGATAGCACATTATTTAGGATGGAAAATGTGAAAAACAGATATCAATCTGTTTTTCTACAGTAAACATAAAAATATAATTAGTTTATTTATCTAAAATTATGAGTACCTGGTCAAGTCGAATAAGACTTGTTTTGATCAAATTATAAATTATTTACCCAGTAAATGATGGGTGGGGAAATGAAAATGAATTATATGCTTGCGATTTTAGAATACTATTGGCATTTATTTTAAAATATAAATACATAAATGTAAATGAAAATTATTTGCCACTTGGAATTAAAAGAAAAGGCAAAACATTTTATAGGAGGCTTAATATAGATTAGTTATATAGAATTATAGAATACATATTTGAAGACATGTAATATAGATGATTTAAAATATAAATATTACAGAGAAGGCAGGATTTAGGAATTATAAGCGGTCAAAGTTCTTTTACCTTGATTATTTGGAAGAGCGTTTCACTAGGAATCAGTCCATCGGTATTATTTTATTAGATCTAGGGTAGCATTATTATTTGAGAGATAGCATTTCATTTTCACTGGAAAATATCTAAAGTTCATTAGTACAGGATGCAGAGCTTCGTTCATGGAAACAGCATATTAGAACCGAGGGACAAGGAAAAATTTCCTACTCATGACACATTGAGTGAGAATTAAAACTGGCATGGAATATGTATAGCAACTTAGTTATTTAATGGTCTTTTCCTTTTGTGGATTCAAATCCAGCAGTATATATACTTTTAATTTGAAGCTATAACTTAGCAACTACTGCTGGACCTGAGGCGGTTTAAGCACTTAAGTTTCATATGGAATAATTTGACTGGATACTCTTATCTAGTAAGATGTTTGAAACAATGCAAGTTTGTTATCAGTTTCTCAAACAATTGTTTTAAAATATATCTTATGATTTTAAAACAAGCTAGCGTGGACAATTTCCACTAATGGGTTTATTTTATTATTACCAATTCATAATCTTTTACTTTAATCTAAGGGATCTTCCGGGTAATTGTTTTGCTAGAGACTTCTTAACAAGATTGCATCAGTTCTGGCTACAAAATTATATATGGAAAAAATAATAAGTTTCATATATAATACCTTATATATAATATAACTTTATTAATATATTCACAATCTCCTACACTGAAATATATAGATATTTATTATTTACGCCTGCATACACATGAGAATATTATTATTAAATAAAATATTTTTAAATTAAAATACATACGTGTTTACATTACTTGTTATAATATTAACCAAAAGAAATATATATATATATATATATTATTAGCTATGTATATACGTGCATAAAGGCGGGTTTGAATACAGTTAGGTGGTAGGAGATTGGATGTGGGCTGTGAAGCAGGATCTGAGCATCAATCATCTGCTTCAATATATATATATATATATGTGTGTGTGTGTGTGTGTGTTTAGTTGAATTTCACTTAAGAATGTCTATTTGTTCATAGATGAAATCATGGTTCTGTAGGAATTTTAGTAAAATGTTGTTTTCACTATAATTGTAGTGTTATATAAATTTCTAATTTATTAACTTCATGTATATATTATACATTAATGGAGAAAACTTGTTTAGCCTTAAGAATATTGTCAATTAGTAGTCATTGATAGTTTCCATCAAAGGCAAAAGTTATCTCTACATAGATAAAATCTTATTTTTGTTATAAGAATAATAATCCATGGAAAATATTTAATTTAACATATCAACGTATATAATATTTCAAACTTCTCTTCCATCACATATTACTAAAAGGTATTAAGGACATGTGAAAAAGATAAATTATCTTCAAAATATTCAATTTATGCTAAATCAGCACTCCAGATTACTATTTTTATACATATCTTCATCATTTGTCCAGTATATAGATGGACTGCAAATTACTCTTAAGATTTTTATTTATATTTATATATTCTAATACATTTATAGAGAGATGTATTAATTCTTCAGGTCTATCAATTTTAATTTTTAATTTTCTTTTATAGTGCCATGATTACTTTGTTTTATTTCAAATTTGACTTTTTTTTTAGGATTTTTTTTTTCACCAATATACAAACTAACATCTAATTTGACATTTATATAATATCAATTTAACCATATCTTTCAAATCTTTCAAGTTCAACAATTACCATTTTAAAAAAAAAAGGTCATAAATGGATTGATACATCAGCAGTCATGTTTTTCCTTGTGGTCTCAATCATGCACTCAGTAATGGTGTTGTGATTATAACCAACTTGTGAATTCATGATGCCTAATGCTACTGTAAATTACATTGCCTGTAAAGTGCAAAGTTGATAAAGCAACAAAAAAGGCAAGAAGTGATTTCTTCCATAAAAATAATTGATTATTTTGAAAAATAAATAAATGATAAACGGAAGCTGATAATACTCAACAAGAAAAATAATAATTTCATTTTGTTTCTTTAAATTATCCCATTAATTTTTAGTGCATATATCAGAAAATATCGACAATATTTCTTTTATTTCATAAGAATTAATTGAAAACTTTATAATAGTAAAAAATAAATAGAAGATAACGCTAAGATTTTTTGTATTATTGGAAATGCCATATGTAATAAGTATTTTATAGAAACTGAAAGTGCATTAAAGTTGTAAATGAAGATCATGAACAAAAGTAATTGTTCTAATAGTCAATAATTGGTGTGATGGAAAGGGTTGAGATTATACACAGTCTTTAGCAAAATATTTACTAAAGACAGTAATATTTAATTATTCAAAACAGATTTAAAAATTGGTAATAACATAAAAAGAAACTTTTTTATGGTTTTATTAGGTTTTGCAAAAAAATATTATTTATTAATCTCCCACGTTAGGACTATTTCAAACAATATTTTAAGTTGTATGAGGTCTTCTTATTAAATTGTATTATAATTATGTACTAAATGTTGGCAAAATTTAAATTGTTCAAAATCAATAAGATATTCTATCAAAATTACTAATTCAAACTAAAATTGTATTTATTAATAAAATATCAAAATATAAAACGAATTTAGAACACTAAGTCAAAGTAAATTGAAGTTCTTCTCAGTAGGATTTGTTACTTGAAATTAAATAATACTAATCGATCCATTAAATATTTTACACACTGTTAAACCCAAATAAATTAATTGTATTTGAGACAAAATTTATAGAATTAAGACAATAAAAATAATTTATTTAATATGTTAATATTTATTAATAAAAAAATGGTAAGAATAATATTTATCCAACTTTAATTCTCCTTATCTCATAATTATATACATATAATTGTAAAACAAACATACTATTTATCGGCCATATTTAGATTCTCTCAGCCTTAAAGATATCTGCAATATACTTTAATTAATTTAATTTTAATAATATTTTTATTAATATTTATTCAAATAAAATATTTTAAAAGGATTTTGTTTTTCAAATTTTTATTTAAGTTATTTCTATGCCAGCCATTTCTTTACTTTTTTATGTATAATTTTTACTTATTTTATTTTGTGCATCTCTTGTTTAATAAAATATATTCAGACATATTTTTTATGTTCATATATATATATCACCTCTTCATCATACACTCCACGAAGCCTATTTTTTACTCAGATAATAATATATGTATTGTTAAACAATAATAAACTTATAAACTAATTATAAATTGAATCTTTCTTTAACAATTAACTCATCAGAAACTGCATAAAACTCTATATAACTTACTGAACAAAAATTGATCCCACATTATATAGCTATACATAATTTAATTCATAAATAATTACGTTAAACAAAACATTTTTATTTAATTATATTTACTAAAAGAATTTGGTATTAATAGAAAAGAGAACCTTTTGCCATGAGACGACTAAGTTTGAAAAAGTCCTAATTATCATTTCATATATTTGCAATTTAAATTTATTTACATGTGATTATCATAAATGATATTATCATAATTCAGATGCATTAAACTGTTGAAAAATCAAAGTCTCTAAATGTTTACTACTATAACTGCAGTTCTTTACATCAGGTAAAGCATATCTTGTAAAAGTGTTATTAATATTAATTTTACTTAAAGTTTTAAGTATATTTATTTTAATTTTAAAACTTTTATTCAAAGGTATCAATTTCAAAGTTAAAAAAGACATTTTAACTTGGTTATAAAAAAAATTCAAAAATCATAATGTTATTTTTTTAATATTGCAACTTCATCTAAATTAACAAACATTTTTGCGTTATGATTCCAGCTATTTCTGATAATTAATGTTTATCACTAATTATTTATTGGCTAGAAATTAAAGTTTATTCCGCGAAAAAATATAATCTTTAAACGTGATTTATTAAATATTATTATATATGGGAGTTTTTTTAAATAAAATATGAAGACATCAGTTAATTTAACTTACATATAAACATAGATAATATGAAATTGATGTAATAGTGTAAGTCTTTTCCATTAAAATCTTTATAGACATTTTTTAGCATATATGTTTGTGTAAAAACGACACCATACAATTTCACTTAAGTATAAAATAAGGTTTTTGAAATTTATGTTATCACTCAATTACTAAAGTTATTTGCATATTAATATTTTTAAAATATTCATTTTATTTATTCATCAATACAAAAAACAACCAAACTCTTAATAACATTATTATTAATAATAATATTAATATTATTATATGATTATCTTTGATAGAATTGTAATAAGAAATATTGTAAGATCTTGATATTTTTTAAGGATTATTTTATTTGTTTTTTAATCCTATTATTTTAATATCATTATTAAATTTTGATTGTATAGTTTATATAAGTTTTTTTTTTTTTAAAAAAGAATAAAATGAAATAAAAGTTTTCATAATACATTGACCTACAATATTAAAATTATAACTGAAATCATGTTTTCTAGTTTTTGAAAAACAATCAAAATAATACTATTATTTTTCTTTCTTATATATATATAGTTTTAATTGTTATATTGTATATAATAGATATTATATAAAACATTCTACATACTTTCAACTAATTTAAGCACAGTTATCAGCTATAAAATGAACTATTCCAGTGATAAATATGCTATTATAATGAATTTTAATAATTTATTTACATAACATCATTATAGTATGTAAACCTCAACGTATTAACTCTTTTTACAATACTATGTAATTATTAAACCCTCGTTGGTCTTGAGTCCAAATGAAAAGCTATAAATTAATAAACATAAACTAATTAATTGCACTGAGCCATTAGCAACTTATATATATATATATATATATGTGTGTGTGTGTGTGTATAATATAAGGTTTTGAACACAGACTTTCAACCCTCCTTCAGCCATCCACACTATTTCATACAACTAATACACAGGCCATAACCATGTGTAAATGCTAAATTATCCCCAATATCAGTATTCGGTGCTGAACCAGCACTCATCAATTTGTCCAGATCATCACCTCACACACATATATATAATCAGTGCTTGGTTTATATTAAGATAATAAATTTTCAGATTTTAATGCACAGGCCTACTCCAACTTCCAATTCTTCAGTCATTTACACCACTGAAAATCTGATGATAAAATAACCAAATCCCACATTAATGCCAATATTTTGTCATGTCCATGTTTCCATTAATATGGTATTTGGATGTTTCATCATCATATTTTCAGTGGTAGGGGTGACTGAAGAATTGGAATGTGGAATAGTTTGAAGTGTGCCATTAAAATGTAAAAATTTGCTATTTTAATGTGGGAGATGATGATTTGGACCAACTGATGAGTGCTCGTTCAAGACTAAATATTTGTATTATAGATAATTTATCTTTTTTCACATGTGTGTAGTTATCTGTATAGGTTGTACAAGATGGAGTGGATGGCTAAAGGAAACTTAAAAGTTTGTATTGAAATCACCTATATTACATCTAGATTCCAGGTATATAAAACATATTTGTGTTTAAAATATTATATATATATGTGTGTGTGTGTGTGTGTATAATTATACAAGTGAATATTTGTAAATAAAGTAATTAAGTAATTAAAAAATTTTAACCAACTTAAGAGCACTTTTGATTATCCTAGTAATCTTTGTTAAGTAAACTTTGAAAGGTTAACTTTTCCACAAATCCATGATCTTAACGGTTGCTGCCTGCCTGTTAATTAAGTCATGTTTATATTTGTATATTCACATAACTTCCTTCATTTTCCTTTTATTGTTATTTTTTCAATTTGCAATATTTTTACATTATTAAAATTGAAGTCAAAACCATAAATACATGACTTATTATGGTTGTGAAAAACAAATGCTGAAATATTATTATCTACTATACAATTTTGTTTCTATTTCTGAACCTGTTTAATAATACCAAGTGCTCTTTAGTTCTTTTTTCCAATGTACATTTCTATTCACATATATATCCACGGCCACACCTACATATCCATTTATAAATGACTCAATTTTTATTTATAATTGAGGTTTTATCTTTGGAGTTATTTGTTAATTTGTTTAATATAGGAGATGTGTAAAATGCAATATCACATATACCTTTATAAATTTTCCTTATAAAATTTACTTGATCATTTGAAATATATGGGATTAATATCCATATTTTTTATTAGCAGGAGAATCAATATTATTATTAAAATTTTTATTCTTATATTTTGTATTAAAATCTCTAATAACATTATACACATGATTATAATTGTAAACAACATTTAACAATTCATTCGAATATATTTCAATATTTTTGCCTTTATCTGATGAATATTTGCAAAGTCTATTATTTCTAAATAAGAAGGACTTCAAACCTGTCATTTTGTGTGACATTGGCACTTTTTATTTGTATGGAATATAACCTCTTTTTACTATTGGTTTAAACCATTTAATTCTTTAAACAACTCATTAATTGTATTTTGTTTACCATATACGAAAACATCATCAACATATTGATAATATACAGTAATATTTTTTTGATAATATTCCTTTTTCAAAATATCTTCTTCATATGTAGAAATTACAAAATTACATATTTAAGCAACAGTAGGTAAACTCATTGTCCAGCCATTGCACATTTTATAAAAACACTTCTTAAAAACTGTATAAATATTTTTATCAATAAATCTTAATGTTTCAGTTATAAATTTTATTATTTTCGTGTTAACATTTTTTAAACTAAATGCGTTGGAAATAATTTCAATAGATGCTAATCAATCAATCGATCCATACATTTCACTTACATCTAGTTTACATATTACATCCTTAAAATCAATCTTAACTTTACAGATTTTATTAACAAAATCAAATGAAGAACTTTATGAAAGTTGATAAAGTAAATATAGAAAATTTATGTATTCAATTTATTAATAACATTTTTAAAAAAGCCAAAAATAATGTGATTGATAATAGTACTTATTATAAGATTTATCCTTCTGCTGCAATATGTCCCAATATTTTTTCAAATATAAAACAGCATAAATAAAATGAGCCATTACGTTTAATGGTTGATTTTTTTTTTTTTGGGGGGGGGGGGATTTTATTATGAAACATGTTATTTAATTAAGAATATGCTACAAAAAATTCTTGGTTTTTGTAAATATACAATTAATGAGTTGTTTAAAAAATTAAATGGTTTAAAAGGACTAAAATGGATAAAACAAATGAAAATTTAATTTGCGTTTAGGTTCTTATCTTAAAATAACTATAAATCAATGTATGTTGGATTACTGTACGACCATTAAACCAATTGTAAAAAGAGGTTATATTCCATATAAATCAAAAGTATCAATGTCATACAAAATGGCAGGTTTGAAGTCCTTTTTATGTAAAAATAATAGACTTTTTCAAATATTCATCAGATAAAGGCAAAAATGTTGAAATATATTCGAATGAATTGTTAAATGTTGACTACATTTATAATCATATATATAATGTTTTTAGAGATTTTAATACAAAATATAAGAATAAAAATTTTAGTAATAATATTGATTCTCCTGCTAATAAAAAAAATGGTTATCAATACCATATATTTCAAATAATCAAGTAAATTTTATGAGGAAAATTTATAAAGGTATATGTGATATTGCATTTTAAACATCTCCTACATTAACCAAATTAATAAATAACTCCAAAGATAAAACCTCACTTATTAATAAAAATTGTTCCATTTATAAATGGATGTGTAGGAGTGGCAGTGGATACATAGATGAATCAAGATTTATGTTAGAAAAAAGTACTAAAGAGCACTTGCTATTATTAAAACAGGTTCAGAAATCAAAACAAAATTGTATAGTAGATAATAATATTTCAGCATTTGTTTTTTACGACCATAATAAGTCATGTATTTATGGTTTTGACTTCAATTTTATTAATATAAAATATTGCAAAATGAAAAAAATAATAATTAGAAAAATATAAACATGACTTAATTTACAGGCAGGCAGCAAACATTAAGATCATGGAATTGTGGAAAAGTTAGCCATTCAAAGTTTTAGTTGACAAAGATTACTAGGATAATCGAAACCTCTCCTAAGTGGATAAAATTTTTAATTATTTAATTACTGTATTTACAAATATTCTATTATATAATTACATATATTGTTTTGAAAAAATACAAATATTGAATAATTCCTTTCAAGAAGGAATAATGAACAAAAATGAATGGCTCACTAATCTTTTGAAATGCTTGGGAATAAGAATTTAAGCACTTTTCCATCATTATTTTATAGTCTAATTAAAAATAATTTAATACCCTTTTACTGATCAATATTGGATGGTTATTTGGATTGACCATAAATAAACTACCTGAAAGAGAAAAAACTCAAGCTACTAGAAAAATAATTTTAGTTTGGAAATCATTGTAGGTGTTTCCATAATATATTGACCTACAACATTAAAATAACTGATTTCATGGTAAATGAATGTATTACAACTTTACTAGAAGGTTTATATATATATATATATATATATAAAAAAAAATATATATATATATATATATATATATATATATTTTTATTGTACCATACACTACATTTTATCACCAAGGGTGCCACTAGGCTACTGTCAACCTAGAAAATATAATTTATGGTGATAAATGCTAAAATAATAATTAACATTCCAAAATAAATGCAATCAGCTAGACCCAGGAAGAGAAAGAAATATTAAACATTGTTCAAACAATTAAAAGACAGAACACAGAAACAAACATCAGCCAAAAACAAATATAATTATTGATAATTTTTAAGTTTTATTAAATTCAAAATTATTTGTCAAAAATATAAGCTTACCCAAATTCCCCAACCATCTTTGTCTGAGAGTGAAAGTGAACATTGTGGTATATCAAATCCTTTGGCAGATAATTTTGTTTTATCATCTAAGAATTAAAGAGAATAATCATGATCTTTTGCCAGCAATCTATTTATTCAACTTCCACTTTTTTTAATTAGAGATTTTAATAAAAATGAACTTGAACAGAAGTTAATGAAAAGTGTAGAGCAATCTTTCCTTAACCCAAAAAATAATATCGGGACAAAACAGAGATGTCCTACACTGCTTAAAAACTCATAAGTCCATGCTTTTATTATGGCCTTTAAGGTTACCTCTGTGTAAGCAAAGAGAAAAGATTACAAATTCTTAATCTTTAATATAATGAATAAAAAGGAAATCTCAAAATCTACAGAACTATATAGTCGGTAAAGCATTAGCCAAAAGACCTAATGTTGTAAGAACACAAACAAATGTTAACAAAATTAATTTTGATTAAAATAAGAAACAGGTGAGATAAAAAAACTACTATTATCTGCCAAAGCTCTTAACAAGAACTAATAAGTGCAATGAAAAAAAAAAAACAATGACTATAAAATATTAACTCACAGTGCACTCTCTCACAATGTAATAAAAATTAAAATCTTGAATTGATTTTTTAAATTTATATGGGGTTTTTTAAAATAAATTTAAAAGAAATATTTATAAATGACTAATAATATCTAAATTGTTGCTCATAAGCCTATTTTATGTTTGTATTCCTTCCTTTGGATATAAAGTTTAGAGGTTTAAGGCCTGTTTAAAATGAAAGAATGTTCAGTTACCATCCAGTCTTTAGTTTTTCCATCTTATTGATTCCAGTAGTGTGCACAAGGTTTAACCCCTTCTAGAATACACTAATGTGATTTTGGATCTTTATCTGATCATGGAGTATGAAGGCAATCTTCAGGATTAGTTTCAATGTAGGTAATTAGGACATGTTCATGATGGTGCAATTTCAAGCTCCAGTGTTTATCTTAGATGGCATAGCATGGCCTACTTTTAATATGACTTATGGTTCCTTCTTCTCCTTGAATGGTTTCTTTAGCAATTAGCAATTAATAAGTAGTAATCTGCAATATGCAAAAGCACTGCAAAGAGTAATCAATAATTCTCCAGTTACAATTTTTTATACCCAATTCCTTTTGCAATCTTCAATTTACACTTATCTAATCTTTATACATCAGCAATTCACAATTATAAATCTTTAGTATGCAATTTTCTAATACACAAAAATTCTCCTTCACAATCTGTAATTAGAAAATATAAAAATATATCTGCAATCAAAGATTAGCAAATATATAATATATATTTCCTCTCAATCAAAAACATAGAGCTTTTATATACTATTGTTATCTCCCACCAGATCTTAAATATAACTGGGGCTATTCTTTATCTCCCATCAGATCTTAATTAAAAGTTTTAACCAGGACTATTCCTTAACTATCTTTATATCTTAATTAAAACTTCAACCAGGGCTATCTCTTAATTTATGTTTTTACTTTTCAAATACCAATTTTAATAATTAGAAAATAAGTTTCTGCTTTTAAAATATATTAAAACAAAAACAAACATGGAAACAATTATCTCCATCAAAACCCTTTTAAATCAAAATATTTTTTTTTAAATTTCAAAATATAACTGAGTACAACTATCATGGCACATACACTTCACAAACAACAACAAAAAATAAAATACAAAATTTTAAATAAAATTTCCTCTTCCCTTTTAAAATCTTTATATATATACATTTTAATTTTGATTGTAGAATGGATGTATTTTGAAGTGGAGAATGTCTTTGGTTCAATTTCCCCATCATGCCTTGAAAAAAAAATTTTTCATGATTGTTTTTTACATTTAAACATTTAAATCCTCCTGACAGAAACCCAGCTGAACATTTGCTCTGTTCTTCTAATGAGATTGAGACTACATTTGATTTTCACCACTTCCCCTAGCATTATTGATCTTCTGCTCAGCAGGTCTAAGACTTTGGACATTATAGGACCCAAAAACCCTGGACTCATCCTCCATGATAAATGCATTCTGACCACTTTTTAGTATGGTGAAAGGATCATCATATGTATGGAAAAGTCATTGGACTACTAGCATGAGGCTTTTTGACAAAAACCAAGTCATCAGTGTTGAATTGGCAGGGCATGGTCACTAGTTACCACACCCTACTCATAATTCATCTATGTGTTTTAATCTTAATTTATGTTTTTTCTTGTCTCTTTGTCTATTAATACTTTCTTGATTGGTGAGCAATAGGGCCTTGATAAGCACAAAATAATTCTAACCAAAATGTAATCTAATTGGTGTAAACCCTGTGAACTCATATTCGATAAATTGATATAGTTGGTAATATTCTCAGTTTGTTTCACTCATTCTCTGTGATTCTTGCTGAGATAGTTTAAGTCTCTCATAACCATCTCACATTGATTAGATTGAGAATTATGTACAGGTTTTAATAAAATGCTGTTGACCTTGTTGTTTAATCCACTGCTTCCATTGGTGGGATTTGCATGCTGTTCCGTGGTTAGTGAGTATACCCTGCAATTTTCTAATTCTATAAATCAGTTGTTCTTGCAAGACTTTAATAGTGCTTCAAGTATCAGCCTTCTTTAATGGATAAGCTGTTAAGTACTTTGAGAAAAAATCATACACCACAACTAAGAACTAATACATCTATAAGCAGGTAATGGTCCATTGAAGTCAATTGCTAGTAATGCATTAGGATTCTGAGCCAAAATTGTTTGTAAGATTCCCTGTAAATTTTTTATTTAGCTGCTTCATTTGTGAATATGTGTGGCAGGGTTCTGAGAATGAATAAGATACTTGAATACATCCCAGGCCAATAAAATAATTCTCCAAGTACATGCTTTATGTGCCTGACCAAAATGTCAATAAAGGCAATACATGTATTTAATCACTAATTTCTAAGTCTTTTAGGTATTAGAATCTTCAGAAATCCTCTTCTGGTTGTACATTGTATTGCAAAATTCTATCCTTGATTCAATAGACTCCTTCATGTTGTTCTAACACCAACCAGTGATGAAGTCAGGGTGCCTCTCTTATATGCTATAATATGAGAATAATCTGGGTCCTTTGCCTGTATTTCAAGAAATCTTTGTAAATCTTGCACCATTGACTCATTCATAGCCAATGTAATTGCTGCAATACTTAAATTATCTGACTTGAGATGATACACAAATATTAATTATGGTCATGATCTCAATGATCCATAATTCTTGTCTCAGTAAATGTATCAAGATAAAAGTATGCTATTGTATTAAAGCATACTTTACATTGTGTATTGATATTATGTATATTAAACTAAATTTAAATTTAGTCACAAAAATTATCTCATAAACATGATCAATCTGCTCTAAAAAACAATTACATGATGAAATAAGATGTTAGACTATTTCTACCATCTACCACTAAATGTTAAATGTCTAAATAAATTTAAAGTTTATTTAAAATTTCAAATAAAAGCAATTGTTAATAATAATACACAAATACATAACACAGGTTAGAAGATGCACAATATTTAAGTGGTACTCACAACTTTGGATTCAATAACCTAAAAGTGATAGGTTGATTTCTGTAATAGCATTGTCACAGGTCAGGTCAGAAGCATCTTAAGTAGAGCAGACAATAATATCACTTGAAATGTTGTGCAACTCCTAAGCTGTTTTATCTATTTGCATTTTATTACTAACAGTTGTTTATATTTAAGAAGTTTAAATAATGTTTCTAATTTTTTAGACATTAAACATTTAATGAGAGTTCATGGAAATAGTCTAACATGTTATCACATCTACTATATTATTTCCCACTGATCTTTAGTCAAATAGTAATTATATAAATTTTAATAGGAAAAATTACTATTTAACTTAAATTCATTATAAATTCAAAATATATAAAAGTTGATATTAAAAAATAAAGCTTAAAATTGAAAAAAGTTTTAATTAATTATTAAGCATTTTACTAAGCATATTATTTAGATACAAATAGGAAAATATATTTTATAAAACATTTCAGTACCTATAATTTTAAAAAAATATTATAATGACATCAATGACAGCCCACCACTTTGCTTCTTACACAGTCAGTGATTAATATTGACTGAGTAATAATTTATTTAAATAAAAATAAAGCATATAGATAAAACAATTATATCAATATAATGTGTATTTAAATATTTATTTATGAGCACTTTTATGTTTTATTATGAATGTTTGCTTGCTTGTTTTTATTGTAATAACCGACTAGAAAAACAATGAATTTTTATTGCAGTAGTATTATTTTTTTAAAAAAGCAACAGTTCATAAAGTTATTTATTTATCTCAAATGCAGTCAAAAGTAAATTTAAAAACACATATGTCTTTATTGGTCAGGAGTTCAGAAGAAATTTGAGCACCAAAATCAATCATGTAACCCCCTGATCCCAAGTTGGATGCTGTACTAATTGCAAGAAATATAATATACAATTGATTGCTATAGTTTTAATAATGTATTTTATATATGTAAAGTTTCTTATTAACTGCATAATAGATAAAATGTTGGGTTCTTTTTTTTTAAAAATAACATAAATTATAATGAGCATATATTACAATTACTATGATCATATTTCTAGTTTTACTCAAAAGAAATAAGAAATTTAAATTTTATAGGGGATATATTTGACCTAATCTACAATTTTTTTAAATTTAATTTTGATGCCTTTTATGATCTGTTGTAAAATGTTTTTTCAAGCAACAATTCATAAATGTATTTTGTTTTTGCTTTAAGCCTGTGTTTCATTTTTTTATAATTATAATGCAAGTCATAATTATCTTAAATACTTAAAAATCAAATTATGAGATGGATTTTAAACTGCAAAAAATTGATATTTTTAACTTATGTTTAGTAATCCTGATTGTATAAAGTTTTGTGAGATCATTTTTTCCCAAAAAGAATTTTCAGTTATCATAACTGTATTTTACAATTATGATGATCATCATATGTTTAGCTGCAATCGAACTAACATTCATAAGAATTTTAATTCAAATTATATGAGTGAATATATTTTTCTAAATATATACATTATACAAATTTATTTTTAATGCTCTCTGTTAATACATGTGATCAAAGCATGTTTTTGATTAGGTACCAAATGAAACTGGCAATTATTTTATGTAAATGTTAATAATACTTTTTTTAATTTCAGTATGTCATAAATGATAATGCTGACTTGCAAAAATATTGGATTGAATTTGTGTAAGTATATCATTTATATTTTAATCCTATAACCAAAACATATTTTATATTGTGTAAAAAATAAACTTAGTCGGGCAAATTTTTCGTGTGTTGGGTTTAATGAAATCAGTATCTTTTAACAACATCAGCCTTACAAAATGACATCCATTTCCAAAAAATGATGGATGATCTTAAAAAAAAAATTCTACATTTTTTTAAAGATCATTGTAAAAAATATTAAATTGTGATGAAGCTCATTATTTTAAATACTTGTATAAACATCCATCATATTCCAAGATAGATGCATATTTAGTTAATCTTATGATATTTCTATGACTTGACAATTGTCATATGATAGATACATCAAGTTTTACTAAATTTTTTTCTTTTTTCTTTCTAAAAAAATTACTTGTTTTATCATTTAAAACTAAATTGATAACTCATTATAATTTTAATTTTGAAATTAAAATGTAAATGAAAAATAAAATACAAAATTTTAATGTGGCAAAAGTAATTATAAAATTATTGTTAAAAAATAATTTATTACTGGTTACAAGTTATCTGTATGTGTTATTTTAATATTGTGTATAAATATCTGAAACTTTCAAATTTAGTTTACTTGTTAAGTTTTTTTTTTTAATTTTTATTTTCACATATATATATATTATTTCAATTTTATTTATAAGGGTCAAATTTTCTACAGTCACAACTTTGATGCCATTTACTTCAGGTAAATATATGAATGGTTATTACTAATTATACATTATACTAGAGATTATTATATTATTTCTAACTCAAAAATAAACTGTATATCTAGTTAATATTAATATATCTGTTGTTTTAGTGTAAAAATTAATCTAAATTTATAAAAATTGTGAAAACAAACTTTAATTCTTAAAATCAAATTGGAATAAACAGATATGAGCAAACTATGAGGACATAAATAATAAAATATTGTGATATGGAGCAACTGAAGAATATTGCTTCAATATGAAATGCATTTTGGGGAAGGGTCAGTCGTTCTTTCATATGTCTTTATTTATATATTTCAAGAATACATGATGGAATAAATATTTTTAAATATATTCAAAAGAAGATATTATAGAGGGAAAAAGTAATATTAGTTAGATAAATTATTTCATAGGTATATGTTTAATTAAAATATATATATTAATTTTTAAATGGATTTAAACTTTAGATCTGAGCTATAAATGATAATTTTTAAATTAATTTCTGATTATTAATAATCATAAAAGTCTTTATCTATAATGAATAATGTCATGTTGTGAGTTCAGGAAATGTGATATCTATAAATCAAATTGTATTAGTTGAATATAGAAAGTATTGAACACAAAAGAGAATGAATCATGGAAATTATATATCCATTTTCATATGCCATTATCTAAAAGTTTCAGAATCTGTTATATATCTCATTGCATACAACGACATAATAATGTGTGCACATATATATAAAATTGCAAGCATAAGTAGAAATAAACACAAACAATATTTTTGTATTTATTTATTAAATTACATTGGAATGGTTAAATAATAATTTTGTTACTTAAAATTATTGTAAATTATTTTAAATAATCATTTAAAGGGATCTATTTATATGCTTATTCATATTTGAAATATAAAACAAACTTGCTTTTATGTTACAATAGATATTGCCAGTAATTATAAAATCTCTCTATTCTTATTTAAATTAAGATTTTTTTTTTAAATTAAAGCTTGTCCTATCCTGCAATCTGATATTGTTTAAAGCATTGGTCTTCAATCTTTTCACACCTGCAGACCGGTAAAAATAAGGATAAGGTTTTGCAGACTGGCAAAACTAAGAATAAGGTGGCAGAAGTGTATAGACAAATTTTCTTAAAGATATAAACTGCTTAGCCTTAGATGAGCATAATTGTTATAACTGATCAAAACAATAATATTAAATATACAAGATGAAATTATATACATATATATGGAGTTTGTATAATAAAAAACTTTTTATTAATTTTGAATTTTTTTAGAAAAGTAATAAAAAATTTAATTTCACCCCCTCCCCCCATAAACATCTGTGATAACTAAATAAACAAATTAATTTATGTATAGATTGATTACATTTTGTTTTTGTTCTGTTTTTTTTTTTTAATTGGGTAAAAATGAGATGAAAAAATAAATAAAAATTATTTATATTAATTAAAAGTTTAAACTCTTATTATTTTGTTATTAGAAACTTTCCTGCCAGTCTACCATGGCCCAGCACCAGTCTGTGGACCAAGGGTTGAAGACCACTGGGTTAAAGGATTAAAAAAACTTTTACATAGAAATTTGGTTTTAATTAAGTTGAATTGAAAAGTCATTTTATATAGCATTATTATTATGAAATTATAACTGAAAAAAAATCAGTTATGCTAGTGACACAATGGTAGATTTTGAATTTATATGGAAGTAATGGCACTACTTGTATGTGTTTCATAACTCATATGTGTACTAGATGGTCTGCCTTTCTGAAGTCTGTCAAATTATAGACTAAACAAAACTGATTGAATGCTAACAGTTATCTGATTTATGCCTTTCCAGAAAATGTCAGTAGGATGTTATACTATCCCATTATGGACATAATTATAATGGAACAGCTTACCATGAAAGTCCAGTGTTAGTCATCTTGCTAAAGCATTATTATGATATGATTTTATACATGTGCTGTTTTATCAATATGTAGAAAAGCACAGACACAGTACTGCATCACATAGATCCCAGATGGTGACTAAAATGTTATTATACTTAACTTTGCAGTTAAAATCTTTATGTTATCAATTTTGAAAATAAATAACTGGAGACTATATTATCAATTAAAAAAAGACTGAATTAATAATCAGTTGGTCTCCAGACACTTTATTCCTGTTAACATTTATAAATGATTTATCCCAGTTTTGATTAATTAAATATTGTAAATAAAGAAACAAAAAAAAAACAGAGTTTTTAAAAATAACTTTCCATACTGGATCTAACAATAATGTTTTGTTTTGTTTTTTTAAAAAAAAACTCAACAACTTTTACTTAAAATGTACTAATTACTTTGATTTGTAAGAAGATAACGAATTAATAAAATCTTGTGAAAATATAATATGAAATGAATAAGTTTATCTTTAACTAATGATATATCACTAAAATATAATCACCAGTCTTTGCACACATTTGGATGGGTAGCCATATAAATCAATTATTTATTATTAGTTTATGACAATCCAAATATGTTAATTTTATCTTATTATACAAAATGTATGTGTGCTTATATATAGATGTGTTTATGTAAACATATGTGAATATTTGTAAATTGAAATGTGATAGCATATATTTTTGTAACAATGTAAAGCATTTTTTGAATTACTTTAATCAAAATCAGAATGCTGAATTTATATTTATAGTATACTTAGCAGACCTTATTTTTTTAATATTATTATTGGTCCTAATTAATAAATTTATATTTCATTGTTTAAGTTATTCCTGTGAATTTATTCAATCGTAAAATAGTTTTAAAATATTATATGTTGGTATTATGTCTCTCTTCTAATAACATTTATTGAGCTCTTGCTCCCTGATCTGGATTTGTGCATAACAGTCAGTTATATGAATTGTGGTTTGTGTTGGTGCCTTGGACAGTCACATAAAAATCTTGGAGGGTATAAAGGTATATCCTTTAAAATCCTAGCACTACAATTTGTTTATTTATTAAAAATTATGTTTATAGTTCACCAATACATTAATGGTACTAAATGGCCGGGCATTGATGATGATCAGCATGTTTTAGTATCTCAGTATTTTTTTATTATGAGTGATGGATTAGCACTTAATATGTGCATGCAAATAATTGTAGTAATTCTGCTCTGTTTGGCAGTGGCTAAATAATTAGCCTGTCTATAGTGGACCCATTTTAAATGCAGTCACAAGGCTGATTATCGATTTTTATTGTTAACTGTTGATAATGATGAATGATTTTATTATTGTTGTTGTTGCTGAGTATCATGCTTATTCCTATTATATGTAATTCTTGTTTGCCCCTTACTTCTTTGTACCATCACTATATATATATATATATATATATATATATATATATATGGTACAAACTTTATATATATATATATATATATATATAAAAGTTTGATATCTGTATTCATTTCACAATATATGTAATATACAAATCAAAATATAATTTACATAAATTATATTATTTTTAGAAGTACTTTTGTCTATACATTTTGTAGTCTTTATCAACTATATAACATTGAATAATCAAAATGAAACAACCCTTAACAATGCCCATAGTTCAATTCAGACTTTCTACAATTCTGTTATCTTAACATTTGATGACATAACAGAACTGTGGGAAATCTGAATTGAACTATAGGTATTTTTAAGGGTTGTCTTGTTTTGATTATTCAATATTATATAGTTGATAAAGACTACAAAATGTATAGTCGAAAGTACTTCTAAAAATAATATAATTTATGTAAATTGTACTGTATTTTGATATATATATATATATTATATAATAATATTTTTTTTATTTATATAACACTTCAATAATATATATTTTATAAATTAACAAACCTAAAATTAAATAATATATAATCTAAATATAACAAAATAATTTTATAATACACCTTTTTATAACATCCAATAACAATACATTTCAAACCTTAACCACCATCCATATTAATTCAATCTTCAAAATAATATAAAAAATTTAATTATAATATATAATATATATAAGGTGGAGGGAAGGAGAAGCTCATTCCTCCTCTAAAAAACATTTCTTAACCCAAAACCCCAAAAAACATGAATGGTGGTCATATAATTGAGATAATATAAATAAAATTGGAATATATACATCATCATCATCATTTTCAAAAATTATCCACTGCATGATGAAAGTCTTTTCAAGTTCAATCTTTCTCTGATATCTAGTCTCTCTTCTCCACATCACCCCAACACACTTACTTATTTCATTCATTTTTTTCACAAGTAATCTTTCTCTAGGTCTATTACAATCTCTTGGCATCCAGTTTAAGATTTCAACTGTCTCTCTATTATCATCTTTTCTAACAATGTGTCCAGCTCCATTCCACTTCAGTCTTTTAATCACTTTCAATGATATCAGTAACACCTGTTTGTACTCTTACCCATGTATTTAGTTTTCTATTTTTTATTACTCCTAGCATATCTCTCTCCATATTGTATTAAGTAATCTGAAGTCTGTATTGTTTTTCTTATTAAGTGTCCAAGTCTCAGATTCATAAGTAAGAAGCAGTAACAGACATTAATTAAAATGACATTCCTTTTCAAACATATATAAAAATTCCCTTTTAATATTAAATTATTTCTACTAACAGCACTCCAACCAAGTTTAATACTATGATTAATTTCATCCATTATTTTTCATTTGTAATAACAATCTGAACAAGATATTTATAGTTGTTAACTTCTTCTGACTCATCATTATCAATTTTGTTTTTGAGAAAATCTATTGCCCATTACTTTAGAATTTTTAACATTTATCTTGAATCTTACTTTCTTTCTTTTAATTAATAACCCTTGCAACATTTCTTGACATTCTATTATTCATGTAACTTCCAATTTTAATAGACAAATTACTTCTTGCAAAACTGCTGTAAAAGATTTTAGAGGTATGGAGTTACCCTTTCATACACACTTCTCGATATTAATTATTTTAGTATTATTATGTAATCTAATTGTTGTTGTTATTGCACTTCTATAAATATTGTTCAGAATATGACAATATCCTGAGTCTATATTTGATTATGCAAAGCTTTAAACACTAGATAAATATTTATACAATCAAATGCCTTTTTATAATTTACAAATCAATAGTTTAATAGCAACTCGCTTTCACTGATCTTGGATATATTCTACTTTACTAAAAACATTTTTAAATACTGCTTGCTCTTTTATTTGGTTAAAATCCAAAGTTTGCTACAGACTAGTTGTAAATAATTTGTTAACAATTTTGTGTAGAACTAGTAAAAGATTGATAGGTCTGCAATTAGTTATATCTTCTTTATCACCTTTTTTAAATATTAATTTCAATATTGCATTGTTTAATCATCTGGTATATCTTTATCATTTAGACTGTTGCATTGCAAAGTTTTTTCTATTTCTTCTCCTGCTTCTTTTAAGATATGGATTTTATTTCCATTAATACTTGGAAATTTTCCCTTCTTCATAAATTTAATTGTATATCTCACTTTTTCATTTAAAATCCTGGGCAATTTAGAAGGTATAGTATTGTAAGATATAATTTTTTTGTTTTTTTGTTGCTCTATAATTCTTTGTATAACTAGTTTACAGATATCATCATGTCATCTCTCTTTTTAATAATAGTTCTATATTTTTTTTCTTATAGCAATATCAAGATGTTATTTTCCATTCTTGAGACTCATTCTTTTCCACAGGATTTTAACAAGTTTTAACAAGTTCACAATTATACTTTCTTATATTATTATCAACTCAATTTTGCAACATTTTATAACATTTGAAATATTCAATTCTTCGTAATATGTCACTGTTATATATTTTCATATTCCTTTATTTTTTTATAAATTGTCCTATCTCAGTAAAAATTTTATTGATCAATTGCAGATTTTTGTACTGGGTATTTTTTATTTCAGTTTTTAAAAGTGTATCAGTTATCTTTTTATTGATCTCATTCAAGTCTGAATAATCTTTAAAATCTATTAATATTTTAAAACAATTTGCAAGTTCTAATTTAAATTCATTGAAATGTTTCTGAAAATAAAAAATATCAATTGTCAATATTATTTTTTTAATAATTTTAGACTCTCTAGTTTTGTATTAGCTTATATCTTTCATCTCACTAATTGATGATTACTTCCTGTTTTGAATTTATTAAAATATTACAATCTTGAAATACATATTTTCTGTTAATCAAAATATAATCCAATTCTGATTTCTCTTTATGTGGATGCTTCAATGTCTATTTCAGTTTAACACTTTCATCAAAAAAGAATTCATAATATAAAGTTTTTCATTTTCTGTAAACTTCACAAATCTATGCTTCTCTTATTTCTATTATCATAACCAAATTTATTTACTGCACTTTCATCTCTCAATTGTTTACCAATACTAGCATTAGAGATTACCATGACAATTTTAAAATATAGAATTTTTTGATCAAAAGACTTTTGTATATCCATATTAAAACTTCATAGGGCATAAACCTAAATTATATCATTTTCATATCTGGTATTAAATTGAATAACTAATCTTGCCAATCTGTCTGACCCTATCAATTTCCACAATGTTAGTCTTGACTTTTTATTAATAATGAAAAAAATCTAAAGTTATCAGCATTATAAACTTTTGCATTACAGATAATATCCTATTAGCATGATAATGTCATGAGGAAGGTGGTCTAAATATTACTAGAAATGAGAAGTTGTGATTGGCCATATATTTTATGCTGAAAGTAAACAACTGAATAATCTATACTTCTAAAGAAAAATTGTGATGCTTCAATAATTTATTTACAAATTAAAGATTACATGTGTATATTTTTGTAAAAGATTTATTTTTTATCCAAAACCATCACTAATAGAAGTATATCTTTGTAAATTTATTTTTAAAAAGATCATTCTTAAAAAGTTTGTTTCAGAAAGAGTCTTTTCTGAGTGAAATAAAATTGCAATAGTGATCTAGGTGGCTATCTATATTTTGTATCCTCTTTAATTTACTTTTTAAACACTGTTTTAATGTCATGACAGGATATTGAGAGACTAATTGATCAATTGAAGATTCTTTGGATTTAAAAAAGTGTTTCTTACTTTTCATTGGCAGGTCCTTTTTTAATGATCTTTTAATATTATTTATCTTTTTAATCTCTTTTTTTGTTTTGAGAAAATAGGAGAAATTGAGAAAATATGAGATGGAAGAAATGGTTTCTTTGCATATAACAGAATTTAAACCTGAGTACTTCTCATTGACAAGACTGTTTTATTTGGCAATCTTTGTTATGATTTGTATTTTCAATTTCTTCTTTAGTTTTGAGAAAATGAGAGAGGATTGGGGAGAAAAGAGAAAAAAATACAGTCAATTCTAAGTTTTGAAGGGTTTTTTAAAGATTTCTTCTCATCATAATACTACCTAATGTTGGCATACAAAATTAATCTATATATAAATTTAAACATCTTTTGATTTGTAATTAACAGATTTGTTAGAAATTATATTCTTATTCTTTGTCTTTAAAATTGTTTTTAATTCTTTTTTATTTTCTTTTTAAAAAATGGAGAGAGGGAAGGAGATGAGAAAAGGCAATGAATTGTAATTGTCAACATTGATGACAACAATAATTGTCAACTACATTCAATACAAAGTACAACTCAAATAATTCGAATGAAAATAAACTGGCTGACTTCGAAACAACAAATTATCAAAAGAAAGCTTACTACATGCATGGTAATTGTTTAGTCTTGACTCACAAAATCATCTTCACTTTCATTTTGGACCAAGTAATTTATTGGCAGCATATATGAGAAATGCAAAATCATTCAAATCTCCTCTTTCTGTTCTCCTTCATAGATGATCCAAAATTTTCTTTAAGTGAATAACATAAGGAGATTTTTTGTAATTAAAGTCTAGAAAGCAATACAACAATTTAAATAAACACCTCCAAGTCTAATGTTTCCAGTTGCTCTTCAAATAAAAACATTTTAAACAATATGATTGATGAAAAACACAAACTTTACTTTTAAATTAATTTCTAACAAGTTAAACAAAAAAAGTATTTTTTGTAATGCATGATGAGGCAGGAAAATGTTGTTTCGTTTTTAGCTTTTTCTTAACTGTTTATAAACCTAGATTTCAGGTATACATTAAATTTATAAACAATGGCACAGTAGTATTTCTATGATCAATGTAAGTCAAGACTCTATTTTTCTATTTGACCCCTCCCTCTAGAACCAATGAAAAATCAAAATTTCAAATTGAATTGTCAAGAACATGTAAGAAATGCTTGTTTGAAAACTATCTACACCAAATAATTTTGTAAGTCTATATGATGTAGGTAGTATTTAAAACATGAACTATGAAAACATACAATATTCATTCTCTGCTCCACATCTCTCCAAATCCTCCAGTCTTCTTTCTCCTTTTTTCAAAACCTAAAAAGAAATTGAAAAGTCAAATAAAAGTTTACAAAAAAACAAAAAGCCTGTCAATGAAAACTAATAATAAGAGATTTTAATTACACACTGAATGTATAAATTAAATCATAATAGTATTAGTATGTATAGGGAATTTTAGCTCAGACTGTCAAGCAAGAATCAACTATCCACACTATCTCATACTACTAATACACCTGACCACACACATATAGAAAAAATAAATAATCACCAATATATGGATTTTGTGCTGAACCAGCACTCATCAGTTGGTCCAGATTATCATCTCCCACACATATATGTAATCAGTGGAAGGGAATATAAATATTACAGTTGAAAAGGAAGAAAATAATAAAATTGCATATATGGATATAATGTTTAAAAATAAATTGATAGATAAAAAAAATGGTATATTCAAACAAATATTTATAAGAACAATATTTGTAACAAAATAACAAGTTGATTTTTCAACATTGATAGAAAATATAAAATTAGTTGTATATATTCAAGAAAATACAGGGCTGCAATGTATTGTTCAAAAAAAGAAGACTATATTTAAAAAAAAGATTTTATTATCAATGAGTTAAAACAGAGTGGTTTCCCTGTACTTATAATTAAAAGGAGTATTGAAAAAATACAATATAAGATAAATGAAAATGAAAAAAGTGAAAAAAAAAGGGAAGATGAAAATAGGTATATAGGAATGAAAACAAATAATAATATTATAGTGAATAAATTTAATAAAATTATAAAGAAGATTAATAAAAATGCAAAAGAATAATTACTACAAAAATAGTTATTAAAAAAAGAGAAAACATATTAAATTTAATAAATAACAAATACCTAAGATATAATAAAGATAATAAAGAAATAATTAATGGAGTGGATGTGATGAAATGCAAGCAATGTTTAGATAGTGAGATGGATAACAAATATGTGGGAGAAAATATTAAAGCAATATATGTCAGATAATAAATCATATATATATATATATATATATATATATATATATATATATATATATATATATATATATATATATATATATATATATATATATATATATTATTTATTGTATTGTGTTGAATAAGTATGTATATATATATATATGAAGGAAGCAGGACACAAATTTACACAAAGTTCAATAAAAATGATGTTACATATGGACAATATTAAAGAAAGAAAATAAATGAAGCAATATCAATAAGAAAGATAAAACCAAAACTTAATAGGGATTCTGTGATTAGTATGAGATTGGTATAGATATAGTTCTTAAATGAATATGTAGAGGTAAATATATAAAGAGAAAATTATATATAAATGAAATATGGGTTGTAGAAAATGATTAAGTTACATAGGTAATGTAAACATGAGTATGTTTATAGATATTAAATATTAGAAAAAATTTACTATGATATTTACATATAAAACAGTCTAATATAAGTTTATAAAAGAATTATATAAAAATAAAAGTTAAAGTGCATATATATATATTGTAACGAGACAGCGTTACATCAGTATTAGATCTAGGAAGCATCGATAAACACGCACACACCAGCAAGCAACCTAAAACACTCGTACTTTTATTTTTCGTAACTCGTAATATTTTTTCTCATAAATACATTTATAAAACACATTGATAAAATCAGACGGTAAAATGTCTAATTAAATGATTAAAGCTTTTAGATAATAAAAAATAATAATAAAATATAATTTGCTCTCCTAAATAATAAAATATAATATGCTCTCCTAAATAGTAAAATATAATTGTCAATCAAAAACACCACGGGGAATTTAAAAATGTTTATTTTAGAAATATAGTTTTAGCTAGAATAAAACTTAGAGAAAAGATTTGAGGAAAAGATAAAATGCTCGACTTCTAAATTTAAAATAACTTGTATTGTTCTGGTAAAACACACGCACACACGCATGCATTCGAGGTGTGAAGGATAAGGTTGGTTGAGTGAGATTGCAAAATGAGATTGTCTCAAAATAAATATTGCCTTTAGCACAAAGAGTGAGTGAACAGGTAGCTCAAACGCGGACCTGAACGACAACTCCAGGAGCAAGGAACTCTGGGGGTAGATTGGATCCCAAGATATGGATCAACCCTTATAAATACCAGTCAAAACCTATTCAATGGTTCGATTCGATTCATTTCGATTGATACGTTATCATTGCTGTGTTTTTTTTATTTTCCAATTCTCAGTACGCCGAGTTAGCACCTAATTATTATTCCGATGCTTATGTTTTCATTTTAAAAATAGAATTGTTCTGAATTAGCTTGATTATTCCTCAGTATTTACGATGACCATTATGAAATTAATACCAAGAGCGTCGACTGTCATGAGGGGCTAATAAACCCTTCAGTGACTGATCAGCGCTCCGCTACTGAAATATCTCCGAAGCTATGAAATTCTGATAACATCGTCGTGTTAAGTGAATGCTCCTAATAAAAGAAATGCTCCGTGAAATACCCAAACTCGTCCAGACCAATCGACATTCATTGTAACCAAGACAAATCCTAGGTAAATATGTTTTATATTATGTTCACTCACTCAATTTATAAACTCATAAGGCAATCTCGTAATTAACCAACATAAAATTGCACGATTAAATCTTAAGACTTTCCTCGTCATGATAGTTTATTTTGTTACTGAACTTTGTAAACATGAACTCTGAACTTAAGTGAATCTAAGGAAAGATATATTTTACCAAATAGAAAGGAACTTTATCTCATTATTCAAATTATGTTATGACTAATTATGATTCTCTGTGAGCGTGAATGTATGTGCGCGTGTGTAATAAATCAATTAATAATGTTTTCTTTTCATATTTAATAAACTTGTTCAATATCTAATCAAGTCGAGCATATCTCAAATCTTTTCACACACAATCAAAACCGTAGTTTATTTATTCTTTAATAACTTATCTTTGAAGTAGATTTAGTTAATTTTAATTTTCGTATCAATTTAGTTACTTTATTAATTATGTCAACATCGTGCTAAGTCACGATGTTTCTTATTTCACCTTAGTTAAGATAGATTTAAGAGCGGGGGTCTATAATCAATCAAAGTAAATGTCAATTAATTATGTTATATACGATAAAGCGGGGGATGAACTTGTAAGCCTTGTGTTCGGGTGTAGCTGAACAACCTCATAGGTCAGTGACAACCAATAAATAATCCTTATGCCGTAATCGACTAATTAGAAAACCATGCTGAATTTCATTAGCGGACAATGCGTCTTTTCCGGGAGAAGTCCTCCTAGAAACAATCATGTAACAACCTTGAGAAACCTTATTGGTCCATGCTGGGAGTGTTGAGCTAGTGGGTGGGATTAGACTTCGGAATCGTTTTGACATGATGTAAGGTGATGCGAGTAATTAAAATCAACTTAAATAATCGTATCTGGCGCCCCCTTATGTGGATCGTGAATAACTGTCGATGTAAGAAAACAAATAAAGCCTTACAATATGTCACGTTTATTTCGAAGCCCGTAGTCTCGGTTATAGAGGGGTTCCCGTTACAATATATATATATAAAGTTTTAGTGCATATAGATATTTAGTTTAAACAATATGTAATAGAGGAAGCTAAAAAAGAAAAACGTTTTTTTTTTTTAAAGATTAAAGTAAATTGGGTGAAGTTATAAGATTATAATTTTTATAGGTTTTAGATATTAAAAAAATTATATTAGATATATAATGTTACTTTTAACAAAAGAATGGGTAAGGAAATAACAGATCTTATATGATTTAAAAATTAAAAAGAATATTAAAAAAGGAATTACTGTTGAAATGACAATTATATGAATATAAAATTAAATAGCTTATTCAGGTAGAGATAATAAAAATAAAATTTAAGGATTAAAAGTAATTAAGAAAGTATGACAAATAATAAAAATGAATAATATATTTAGGTTAATAGTTAGTTGTTCTTGAATATATATATATATAGTTAGGAATACTTATGTATAATTTATAATTATTTTCTGTTTAAAATGTATATTTTATTTTATATAACTGGATTATTTTATTTGTGTTTAATTACATTGATTTCAGTTTTATTAGGTTTTGTTTATATTTTATGTTGTTTTTAGTTTTTTATTGTTTAAATTTTTTATGATATTATTTATATAGTTATAATTTGATTTTATTTTGTTCGTTATGTCATAGCTCTAAAGAAGACTGCAGGACAGTCGAAATGTAGGTGTTTGTGTATATATGTACAATAAGAGTTTTTTTGCTAAAAAGTGTTTAAAGTGATTTGGATACATTGGATTTATACCTTAAACAGTCTTATGCAAATAAATAAAAGTATTTTTTAAATGGTTAAATGTTTTTATATCATTTTTCATTAATATAAAAAAAATAACTTTTTTTTATATTATACTAATTTAATGTTTTGTAAACTTATTTTAAATATAACTTGGCCATCAACAATTAATTGATATTTGCAAAGTATATTATTTTAGTTGCTGAGTTATGTAAGACAAAACAAGAAGGTTGCTTTGTCATAGTAAACCTGATAAAAAAATTTGACATTTTTTTGAATTATAATGAAGATAGATAAGAAAGTGAATAATTGAAAACAAAATAAAAGTTAAAACTGCAGTAATAAATAAACATTTGAGTGATATATAGATAAATAGATAGAATAATAAATAGATACAAACACAAATAGTCAAACAGATATATAAACAAAACAGCTGAAATAATAGGAAAGTAGCCACGTGAATATGTAAAAACATCAACAGTAAATAAACTGATACATAAACACATGAATGGTTTGATTAATGATTGAAAAGACTTTACATATCAGATAATTAATAAAAGTTAAAAGTTAATTTATAAATGTAAAAGATTTTACATACAAAAATTTAGTGCTGACTTTGAAAAAATAAAAAATATTAAATTAATGAACTGCATTGTAATCGTAAGTCTATCTGCAAATTTAGTTTTATATTATGCATTAAAATTTTAGTTTTAAAATTATTATTATTATTATTATTATGAGCATTTTATATTAAATAAATGTATTTTTGAAAATGATTTATAGATTTTAAAATTCAAAAATTATTGCAATTTTATCTCTCACTAATTTTAAAAAAGACCTTACATCTCTTACTACCTAGAAATTGATCTCAATGACCTGAGGTTAAATAACTTATAGTACTTATCTGTATAGAGTACTTCAATCAAAGTGTACCTAAAAACGATTCGGAAAAACAGATTACTTTTGCAGCTGAGAAGTCAGAGATTAACCTTCACATCATCTGATCTAAGTTCTAAAAATCTCTTTAAATAGAAAAAAAAGTTAAACTTTTACCATAACTATATAAATATCAAGTTTATTAAAATCAGGCAGTTTTAAACTCATGGAAAAAGAAACATTGATATATTTTTACTTTTTTTACATTATATATGTATAATTCCACATACTGTGTAGAAAATTTCAAGAATTACTTTCAGAAATTAAATTAACGTGATAGTGGTGCCAGTAATAATAAAAATGCCACTATAAATAATCCATTGATCAATATACTTAATCAAAATATAGAAACCAAATTTGAAATTAATACTATGACTTTTTAATTTGAGATGGAAATAACTCACGTTATCGTTGTATATATGTCATTGTTGTATATATGTATATGGTTTCATATTATTATTATTTTGGGAATATTCCGTGAAGTAAAATAGCTAAATAGCTGACGTTTCAGTACAATAACAAGTACCTTCCTCAGAGCATCCTCTTTCTCAAATCATAGGAATATGTGTGAGGTTTAAAACTGTTTTTATCTTTTTTTCTCCTTATATTTAAATTCTAGTGGTTGAGAAGTTTTAAAATTTATTTTGTCTTCCAATGGCTTCTTCTATATGTTGTTAATCTTCTTTAATTCACATCGTTCATTTATGCTCTTGAGCATTTTAAAAATCTCTATAGCTTCTCTTAGCAATTTCTGATCATATTATTCAATTTTTGCTAGAATATTTGTTTTATCAAAATTGATATTATGATTAGTTAATTTTATATGAGAATAAATAGCTGATGAATTGGATTTCTCTTTGACTGCCAGAATATGCTCTTACTTTTTAATATTTATTCTACAATTAGTCTGTCCAATATATGTATGTGAACTGACCCTACATGAAATAAATATTAGAAATGAAGAACACATTCTGGCAGTGAGAGAAAAATCCAATTAATCAGCTATTTATTCTCATATAAAATTAATTAATTATGATATCAATTTTGATAAAACAAATATTCTAGCAAAAATTGAACAATATGACCAGAGATTGCTAAAAGAAGCTATAGAGATTTTTAAAAGGCACAAGAGCATAAATGAAAAGTGTGAATTAAAGAAGATTAACAACATATGGAAGAAGCTATTGGAAGACAAAATAAATTGTAAAAATTCTCAACCAATAGAATTTAAGTATGAGATGAAAGAAAAAGATAAAAACGATTTTAAATCTCATACACATTTCTGTGATTTGAGAAAGAGAATGCTCTGTACTTGTTATTGTACTGAAACATCAGCTATTTAGCTATTTTACTACATGAAATATCCCAAAAATAATAATAATATGAAATCATCATTTGTCTGTGAAAATATTCGAATTAATATATATATATATATATATATATATATATATATATATATATATATATATATATAAAATAGATTGAACATTTATCATTATTATATATGACAGAAAAAAATTGACTAAAGTCTGAAGATATATTAAAGTTAAAAAAAATTGTGTTATAAGTTATGACTATTCTATTCTAACTAGAAGAATAATTCATATAACTTGGAGTTTTTTGAATAAATTATTTGACTGTTTGAAACTAATAACTTTTGCATATTTCTATTTTTTTTACATTTTATAAAATACAATAGAATTTTGTAATTAGGTTTAAAGATAATCCATTTTGAAAGATGGATTATGTTAGAGAAGGAGGTTGCTTTGACAACAAATTGAGATTGTTGATTGTTATGGTTATTGGTATTCTCTAAAGATAGACTGATTTTAATGATATATATATATTGTGCCAAGGCCAAATTGGCACATGTATATAAAATAATTTTGTCTAAAAAAAAAAAATTATTAAAATTTTTCGTAAAAGAGTTTAAAAAAAAAAAAGTAAATAATTGATTAAAAGGGGAGAGGGGGAGTTTTGTTTAGAAAAGATAAAACTAAGAGTTCATAAAAGTTAAAGAGTGTTATTGTTATAAATTAAAAGTTAAAATATAAATCTCTTTTCATTCCAGTTTATTAGAATAGATGCATATATATGTGCGATGGTAAATAAAAATAAATCTAAGCTTGTTAATAAGAGATATAATAAATGCATGTTAAAATCATATTGAAAAACACTGAAAATAAATATTGAAATGAAATGTATTTAAAAACACAGTGGTGAGCTACTAATTAAGGACATAAAAACAACATGTTTTGAAATGGCTACTACTAATTAAACAATCTTCAAAAACATGTTGTTATAGGATTAATTACTAAAGGAATTTCGACAACACCTATTGCACCTATTGCCAGATTATATTAAAATGAAAATAATTCACATATATAAATAGCCAGATTTTTATTGGAGTAGAGTTTTCAGCCTAGTTTTCAGTATCAGTCTTGTTTAAATTGTGTATCCAGAAACAGAAATGCATTGCTGAGCATCTCATGGAAATATAAGCTCCTCTTTCAACTCTTAGTTCAACAAGATCAGCAAGACCTGCCCATAAAATAATGTCTACTTAACAGCTCAGAAATCCTCCATCAATATTTCACTGTCTCCAAGAATAAAACCAATGGGTTAGCATCAAATCTCCTCAAGAAATGTCAAATCTAACCGGTTAGATATCCTTTTTTAGATATACTCCGTCAGAAGCAGCCAACAACAAGCAATATTCACGTTCCAAAAATCCTAGATAAAACATTTTATTATTCTCATTTATATGTAGTAGCCACTGCTGTAATTCATAAAAATTCAAGATTCAAATTATATAAACTCTATAAGCATGCATAAAATGAACTATTGATGGGCGTGTTTGTGAATGTTAGATAATTTAAATGTCAAAGATTATTTTTGCTCTTTCATAAAATATATCATAGTATGTTAACTTAAAATATGTGTGTTATTTATAGATTTATAAAAATGTTTATAATTCGTAAGTGTTAGTTAATAAATTGTCTTTAAAATTAAACTTTATTTGTTGGTCAATTTTTTTTATCAATTCTTTTTCTATATTTTATTAATGATTAAAATTAGACTGGGCTAGTTTATGGGATGGTTTCGAGTGCTGGATTATGATCCTACTGACCAAATACATTGTTTATTCTTCTGAATAGATAGCTGGCGCCCGGAGTTTACTCTAAAACAAATAAAGTGTTTGTATAATAGGGGTTTGAATCTAGTAGCTGACGTGGGCCATTGTTGATAGTTAAGCTATCAATAATATCTCCCATTTTGCTCGAACGTGCTGGTTTATTCACATAACATTTATAAGTAAACAAAATTGTAAATGTATTATGGAGAAGTTTGAAACCAGCCAAAACTTATATACATGTAAGTAAATGTTTTCAGCAGTTTGATCCAGTACATAAATGGCTTTTTCAACATTTGGGGCTGAACCTAAGAAACAATAGTAATTAAATACTGTGTTTCTTGTTTGAAAAATATTTTTTATAGAAAAGCAAAATTACGTACTTAAAGTGATTTAATTTTAAAAAAAGAATTGACCAAAATTTTTTATTTCTTTAAATGAAAAGAGATTATGCTATTTACATTGGTTAAGATAAATCATTCTTTTAAATATGACAATTGGATGTTTGGGCAGAGTTAAAGCATTAGGATCAGGTAGAAAAAAATGGACAAGGGGATGGAGTCAGTGTATATTTCCGTTTTAGTAAGAAAAATAAATAATAATAAATTTTTGATTTGTTAATGCAAAAGAATAATTTAATAGTGTAACTATGAATAAAGAAATGGAGCCGGTAGAAATTCTGATATATTTTAAAAATCCACAGTTAGTGGAAAAAGAGAAAGAAGTATCTGAGATGCGAATGATGATGAATATGATGCAAAAATTTAAACAAAGTCAACAAGAATTGTGTCAGAAATTTGAACAGAGTCAGCAAGACCTCAAAGAAGAATTGTGTCAGAAATTTAAACAAAGCCAGTTAGAACTCAAAGCAGAACTGAAAAAATAAATTAGTCAGGTTAAAGGAGAAATTAAGGAACTCAGAGCAGAAGTAAGAGAAATAAGATGGGAAATTGCAGGAAAGCTAGAGAAGAACCAAGAAATTATAGAGTTAGATTTAGTTAAAGAAAGTCAGGAAGTTGAGGTGATAAAAGACATAGAAATTAAATTAGAATCAGATAGCATTGTGACATATAAAGTAGAAACAATTGTAGACCAAGAAATAGAAGAGAGATATAAGTTCAAGGTAGAAGATAGCGTAAAAGAGTTTTTACAAAGAATTAAAAATAAAAGGTTTAAAGTGAATGTTCATGTTCATAGATTTAAAAACAGATTTAAAAAAATAAAGTGTAGAAAAAAATATTCCCAGATTGAAGTAATTCAGAGTTTGTCTAAATATCAAGGTTTTCTGATTTACAAAGTTGAAAATAGAATGAAAAGAGAAAGAGATAAAGTAATAAATTATAAAAGCAGGATAGATAAGAGAGGAAAGGTAGTTTATATTATAGAGTTAGTATGTAGAAAGAAGGAACTGCCTGACATAGTTTAAAAGTTAGTAAACGGGCGGAATAGTAAAGAAAATAAACAAAAAAGACCGGAAATGGACAATGAGCACTAATATGATTATTCTAAAGTAAATAAATCTGAAACTTCTATTTAAAACTAAAATAATAATTAAATTTTAAAATAAATGAACAATTGTAAATGAAATGGTTTAAAGTAACAAAAATAATGGAGGCTTCGTAGAATAAAAGATTTTTTTTCCTCTTCATGCACAGATTAATAAAGAAAAATGTTCGTAAATAAATGGGTCAAGTTAATGATTTAGAAGTAATGTTTGTAGAATTAAATAAATGGAAAAGATAACGGGATTTCTAGAATAAAATCAAGTTAGTCAAATAGATATTTGCATAATAAGATCGTAATAAAATAAATAGTTTTCTGAATACATGCACGATAAATGAAGAAGTTGAAGTATTGGTTTAAAAATAATAATATCGTAATATAAATAAATATGTTTAAGATAATGTTTGTATGAATTTTAAAAAAAATAATGTAAGATTAATAATAAAAATATAAAGTCAATCTAAGTGTATTAAGAGTGTATAAGTATACATGTGTATATACATGCACATACACTGGTAATATTCAATAAATACGATACCTCATGATGCGTATCTGAAATGTATTTATCAAGATATCCTTTTAGGTTATTTTCTTGGCATTGCTGCACCTCATGATGTGTGCAAGAAGGGATTTATTTTTTATAGATTCTCTGTAAGCAAGTCCAATAATAACTCGATATTTAGAATATTAGTAGGTGTATAATTGTGCTGCACATATACACATGTGTAGGAATTTATCTATAGCAAAAGGGAATGAGGGTAATATAAAAAGAAGTTTAGTTAAGGATAAGTTTAAAGCTGCTGACTGGATAAATTTCAGTACTCATAATGGACTTATCAGGGATCATTCCTCTTTCCAAAGCGTAAGTCAAAAATGGATAGTTGAAAATTCCTGCCATTTCACAGTGACTCTTTCTTTTTCCACATCCAGTAGAAAGATGGCAAATGAAGCTTTGATTTTATATATGTGTAAGTCAGTATAAATCAGCAAATCTGCCTCCGCCTCATTTCCAAAAGATCCCTGTGCCACAAAATTAGTTTGTGCTGGTGGTCATTATCCATGATTTAGATCATTGTGAACAATGTATTCAGCATAGTTAGAAGGAAAGGATAGTCAAAACAGATTGCCCTTGGTATGTAAAGTGAAAGCCTTATGAAAAGCAAACTTAGAAAATAAATGAATATTTAGAATCAAGAATTAAAGTTGCAAGAGATAAAATGGTCAAAAATGACACATTTTACTCTAAAACAGAGGGGGTGTAATGTGCCAAGGCCAAATTGGCACATGTATATAAAATAATTTTGTCTAAAAAAAAAAAAAAATTATTAAAATCTTTCATAAAAGAGTTTTTTAAAAAAAATAGAAAATAATTGATTAAAAGGGGAGAGGGGGAGTTTTGTTTAGAAAAGATAAAACTAAGAGTTCATAAAAGTTAAAGAGTGTTATTGTTATAAATTAAAAGTTAAAATATAAATCTCTTTTCATTCCAGTTTATTAGAATAAATGCATATATATGTACAATGGTAAATAAAAATAAATCTAAGCTTGTTAATAAGAGATATAATAAATATGTGTTAAAATCATATTGAAAAACACATGAAAATAAATATTGAAATGAAATGTATTTAAAAACACAGTGGTGAGCTACTAATTAAGGATATAAAAACAACATGTTTTGAAATGGCTACTACTAATTAAACAATCTTCAAAAACATGTTGTCATAGGATTAATTACTAAAGGAATTTCGACAACACCTATTGCACCTATTGCCAGAGGATATTAAAACGAAAACAATTTGCATATATAAATAGCCAGATTTTTATCAGAGTAGAGTTTTCAGCCTAGTTTTCAGTATCGGTCTTGTTTAAATTATGTATCCAGAAACAGAAATGCATTGCTGAGCATCTTATGGAAATATAAGCTCCTCTTTCAGCTCTTAGTCCAACAGGATCTGCAAGACCTGCCCATAAAATAATGTCTACTTAACAGCTTAGAAATCCTCCATCAATATTCCACTGTCTTCAAAAACAAAACCAATGAGTTAGCATCAAATCTCCTCAAGAAATGTCAAATCTAACCGGTTAGATATTCTTTATTAGATATACACTGTCAGAAGCAGCCAACAACAAGAAATATCCACATTCCAAAAATCCTAGGTAAAACATTTTATTATTCTCATTTATATGTAGTAGCCACCGCTGTAATTTGTAAAAATTCAAGATTCAAATTATATAAACTCTATAAGCATGCATAAAATGAACTATTGATGTGTGTGTTTGTGAATGTTAGAAATTTAAATGTCAACGATTATTTTTTGCTCTTTCATAAAATATATCATAGTATGTTACTTAAAATATGTGTGTTATTTATAGATTTATAAAAATGTTTATAATTCGTAAGTGTTAGTTAATAAATTGTCTTTAAAATTAAACTTTATTCGTCAGTCAATTTTTTTTATCAATTCTTTTTCTATATTTTATTACTGATTAAAATTAGACTGGGCTAGTTTATGGGATGGTTTTCAGTGCTGGATTATGAGCCTACTGACCAAATACATTGTTTATTCTTCTGAATAGATAGCTGGCATCTGGAGTTTACTCCGAAACAAATAAAGTGTTTGGGTAGTAGGGGTTTGAATCTAGAAGCTGAGGTGGGCCATTGTTGATAGTTAAAGCTATCAATAATATCTCCCATTTTGCTCGAACGTGCCAGTTCGTTCACGTAACATTTATAAGTAAAGAAAATTGTAAATGTATTATGGAGAAGTTTGAAACCAGCCAAAACTTATATACGTGTAAGTAAGTGGTTTCAGTGATTTGATCCGATACAATATATATATATATATATAGTGCCAAAATATATGTATATAAAAGAAAATTGTCCAATTTCTATTGGTTATGAAATTATTGTTATATACATCAATAGTTCATTATTATAAAAATGAAGAATAAAAAGGGTTTTTTCTGGAACAAATGCATGTTTGCTATAATAAAACTTGGAATTAACTATACAATTTCCAATTTACAAATGTTAAACTAATTAAATAACAGCTATACCTATTTTACATCCATAATGCATCTCCATAAAAATTTATAATAAAAAAAAATTTAAATATTAAAATAACACAATATTTATGTTCAAATGCAAATAGAAAACATTCCATAATTTGTGTAGATTTAAATAATTATATTTCTTATTTACAGATTACATATGTTTTTATAAAATATGCCATTTTGATTTTTTTTTTCCAATCATTTTTCTTATGCAAAACAACCACTATGTTAAAACAAAAAAATTCATTACAAAATAACTTTATATCCTACAAATGCAGATTTAAAACTATCTATATAATTGTGTAATTTTAAACAATTTATATTCATGAATTCTTTTCTAATGTACATTTCAAATCACCAATATAATTTGATCCATACATCCACACCACTTTATATATGACATCATATTTGTTATTTTTATCAAAAGCCATTTTTATGTTAATAATTAATTGATTATTATTTAACAGCATGTTAAATGCATTATGAATATATGAATAGACATATCTTACATTCTACTACTTATGTATGATAAAAAAGCCATTTTTCTCTTCAACATTTTTTTCTCTATCTACATATAAATTTGAATAATATATTTTAAATGTTTTATTGAATGTAATATTAATATAAGTTTACACATAGATGAAGGAACAAAAAGTACTGAAGAGAGAAATTAAATTTTATTTTTTTATATAAATAGTAGAATGTGGTGCATGGTTGCAATAGGTGTTTATTCTATTGCATTTAATATATCCACCAGATAGCAGTAATATAATTATTAATAGAAAAGATGTCATTGTAAAATCAACAAATATTATATAGGAATAGTAATGCAAGTATATGAGTCAAGATATGTAGTGATTCAAAATGTGTACTAAAAAATATTTCACAAGCATAAGTTTTTGTATCAAAAATTATGTTGTTGTATGTTTGAGTTATTTGCAAAGAAAGTTTTTATTTTGATAATATTTTTTTTGCATGTACAGAAATAATTTGAAAAAAAGAAAAATCATCAGACATATTTTATAAATATGATATATAATTTATTAAATGAGCAATGTAGTGCACATAATACTTATATTGCGTGTTTTAATGAGATTTTCTTTTTTCTTCATTTAAACATCCCACCACTTTTATATTAAGTAAATGAAATATTCTCAATTCATAGCACAAAATAAAATGTTTTAAGAGAAAAGATCAGTCATCTTTCTCTCTTTTATTTAAGTACATTTAAATAGGAATATCTGAAGTGCATTGGAAAGAAAGCAGAAAATTTTATATTGATTGTATTACTGCTTTAAAACTTTATTTCAAATTGTTTTATATTATTATAATTGGTGGCCAATAATTTTTCTTAAAAAGTTTCATTTTGTACTTTGAATTGAGTGTATTTTATTTACTTAATAAAGCATTGTTGGGGTGTTAATCTAGTGTATTTTATAAAATTAACTGGAAAAAGATCATATTTATTTACTAATTAGTATATTAATACATTGTATAGGCTTACACCTGCATTTATATATGCAATATATGTGGGATTTGAACTCAGACTAATTGTACGCTTAGCTTCATTTGATTGGTTTTAATAGACATATTCCTGTTGTTCAATTTTATTTAAAATATATACACAGTGAGGTAACAAAACAAAAAAAACTAATTAAAAAATTAAAAATGTTGTGAAAAGTTTACAGTGATAAAAAAAGAAAAAACACATTATATAATCTAAGAATATATATATATATATAAATGTACTTACATATCATTTTTTCTTTTTTCATTACAAATAAATTATTTTCATTTTATAACAAAACTGGCTAGCCTCATTGCTTTTCAGTTTGTGAACTTTTGGATTAAATTTGTATCTAATAATTTCCCACAGCAATGTAGCATCTATAAAATGTTTTCCTTTAATAATAGCCACACGATTAAAGGCTAAACTGAGTTTATGAGATTAGAAAACAGTTGTCTCAGAGATAATACAGGTGAACATATATAAAATAAATATAGTCAATTATAATTATTTTATTTTATATTTTTTCAAACGATGTTTTTTTAAATTGTGGATGGTGAGTCCATGGATCTAGACTCAGAAGATTTTTGAAGTCTTCTAGTCAAAGATTATATAAACAAGTTAGAGATTATGATGATTTTTAAAAATATGCTGCAAAGAGTTAATTCTGTTATTTGATAGATGTCTTTTTTTTTCTTTTAACCGTTGAACGGTTTGAAAATAATAAATTTAATTAACTTTGTTTATGCTTCAAATTATATTAAGATGTATTAAATATTCTATTATGTTGTTTTGTGTTTTTTATTTGTCTGTTTATTTTCATTTACCGGAATGTTAGTTAATTATTGATTTAAAACTGAAAAACTTTATATATATATATTTGTTTTTACCTGAATCTTTACTTTTAAAATATAATAACAAGAACATATACATTTTGTAAAAAATAGTATATGATTTATTTTACTTGCATTAAATTATATCAATATTAAAGCTAACTTAAGAGTGCTTAATAAATTGTTTAGAGATATTAATATTTTTGTGCAATCTGTGTAACAAACTCAACATTTCAAAAGAAATAAGATGTGCAATGTCATAATATTAACATGGTAAAACTACTGCATTTTACAACAGTAATTTATTTTATAACTTTACCTTTAAACCTATTAACTTTCACCAGGAATGATAGCATTTATATTTCATCAGCCACTTTACTATATTTATACTAGTCAAAACAAAAGTATCTCTAGTGCCAGTACAAAAGAAAGTTATGATTGGTAGAGGAAGTATTAAAAATATGTTACAAAAATCATATAGTTATCTGATTGATATATACAATAAAATATTTTTTATTTAAACTATAATTTTTAATTAGAATCTAATTGCATTAAATTTTATATTATGACAACTATCTTCACCTAAATATTTTCTTAGTAACACATTGGTGAATCTAGAGATAAATTATTAACACCAATCAGGATCTTAGAACTATCAGATTTCAACCTATCATTTACATGATTATTAACAAGCTGAAAGTGTTGCCAACTGAAATTTGCATAGCATGTGACTACATATATTACAAATTGTATACTTTTCACTTGTTTAATTTTTTAAATTTAATAAACTATTTTTTTGGTTTATGAATAGTATTCATTATATGAATAATATGATTAACAGAGGCCTTATAATTTTTACATAGTGATAATGCATTTTTACATCATGTTATGCAAACATAAATGTCTTTTACAAATATGTAAAACTAAGAGCATGCTGATAAGCTCTAAACAAGCTTTTTTTTTAATTTTTATGGTAAATGCTACTACAAGACAAGGCATCCAAATCATATTTATCTATGATTTCCCCCATCCCCAGACTGGCTTTCAGCTATGGATCTGTTCAGTGAGGATCTAGGACACCACATTCAAAAAAACCAACTCAAGCTAAGCATTTATCTAATAGTTAATTGTCAAAAAGAAGATCTGAAACTTTTAGACATCTACATAAATTTAATGTCAGCTCTCTAACTGAAAAAATTATATGGGCCTGAACTTAATTCAGATACTCCATGTATTAATATGCTTAGCCATACAATTTAGCCAAAGCCCCCAACAGCAAAATAATAATAGTAATATATAAAATCAGACGTCATATGACATATATATATATATATATATATATATATATATATATATATATATATATATATATATATATATATATATATATATATATATATATATATATATATATATGATAAATAGAACAAGTTATACATTTTGTAACTTGCTATAGCTTGCATTTTATGTTACTAGATGGAGCTTTACCAATAGCCCACTATCAAGCTTAGTTTAAATAAACACTGGGAGAGATAGAATTCAATATCTCTTTCAAATTGTCTCCAACCTTTAAACCATGGTTTCGAGCTAGTTGGCTCATGTCAGTAAAAGATAGGAAGACCAGAAACTAGATCTAAACTCCAACTCTACTAAACAGCATTTATGAAACTCATTTCTATCAGTTTGAAAGCACAAATTTTTCAGATACGTAAATATCTTCAAATCCAATCAAACAAACTAGATAGCTATATGGGTCTGAATTCAGTTCAGTTTCACCATGTAGTAAAAGCCTCTGCAATCTATATCATTGCAAAAATCTTCAAGAGTGCATTTATGATAAACAAAACAGGTTATACATTTTGTAACTAGCTATAGCTTGCATTTTATGTTACTAGATAGAGCTTTACCAATAGCCCACTATCAAGTTTCATAAATGCTGTTTAGTAGAGTTGGAGTTTAGATCTAGTTTCTGGTCTTCCTACCATTTACTGGCATGAGCCAACTAGCTCCAAACCATGGTTTAAAGGTTGGAGACAATTTGAAAGAGATATTGAATTCTATCTCTCTCAGTGTTTATGTAAACTAAGCTTGATAGTGGGCTGTTGGTAAAGCTCCATCTAGTAACATAAAATGCAAGCTATAGCAAGTTACAAAACATATAACTTGTTTTATTTATCATAAATGCATCCTTGAAGGTTTTTGCAATGATATAGATTGCAGAGGCTTTTACTATAGGGTGAAACTGAACTGAATTCAGACCCATATAGCTATCTAGTTTGTTTGACTGGATTTAATGATATTTACATATCTGAAAAATCCATGCTTTCAAATTGATAGAAATGAGTTTCATAAATTCTGTTTAGTAGAGTTGGAGTTTAGATCTAGTTTCTGGTCTTCCTACCCTTTACTGATGTGAGCCAACTTAAAGGTTGGAGACAATTTGAAAGAGGTATTGAATTCTATCTCTCTCAATGTTGATGTAAACCAAGCTTGATAGTGGGCTATTAGTAAAGGTCCATCTCATAACACACACACACACACACACATATATATATATATATCAGTTCAATATATATATATATATATATATAGCTTGTATTTACAAATATGTAAAATTAAGAGTGTGTTATCAAGCTCTAAATAAGCTTTAATATATATAGTATTAATTTTTAACATCCAATATTTGACTAAAACAATAGAAATGTTAATCTACAATAAGTAACTTGTTTGTATTTTAAAAATTTCATTTCTAATTATATGCCTATAATATTCAGAGGCAACATTCTATACAATAGCACCATTTAGCACAAACAAAAGTAATCAAGGGATGCAGGAAGGTTTGTCCATAAAATTCTTCTAGTGCTTACTCATCCAAAACCCTCAGACTAGTTTTTAGTTTGTGGATTTCATCAGTAAGAAGACTTGGATTTGAGAGCACTGCACCTAAATCTTGAGATCTATTGCAACCCTCCAATATCAACCTTTTAATGTTTTAGATAACTATAAAGCTTTGAGTCTAAGATGAAAACAATACCATTTTCAATTCAACCTCAATTGCTTGTATAATCATATAAATATGAACTCAGTTCAGCATCTACACATTTTGGTGACTTTGGTTCTTTGACAACTATAGTCACCATAATCCTATTGGCAGGATTGATATTAAACCACTAAAAATTACATGATCGCCTTTCCTTACACTTAAAACAAGTTGTTTTCACTGAGACAAATCTCTCTCATACAGCAGGGTCACTCAATGTATGCCAGAGTAATCAATGGATGTATGATCATTTGTGCATAAAATCTCTATGTAGTGCCTTCTCACAAACTTTTCTGCATCCATTCATTACTCTGGCTTGCACTGACATAGAGCTATTGTATGGAGAGTTTTGCAACTGTTTAAACAGCTTGTATAAGCATAAAGAATGGTGATCATATGTTTATTGGTTTAATAATAATTTCGCAAATAATATTATGGTGACTATGGTTATTAAAGAACCGAAAACACTAAATTGTATGAAATTTGAACTGAGTTCAGATCTATATGACTATACAAGAAAATAAGCTTGAATTGAAAATATTATTGTATTTTCAAATCTTTTAGTTAACTAAAAAAGCAAAAGGTGGATGATGGAGGGTTGCATTAGATCATAAGATCTTGCTGCAGTACTCTCAAATCCAAGACTCCTCATCGTTTAAAGGTGGAAGTTAGAAACTAGTCTGAAGATATTGAATGGGTAGGCATTAGATAGTGATTTTATGCACAAATATTTTTACATCAATTGATTATTCTGGCTTGCACTGACTGGTGCTATTGTATGAAGAATGTTGCCTCTGTATAAACAACTTGTATAGGCATAAAGAATGGTGATAATGTGATATTTCATGGTTTAATGTCTATATCACATTATTTCATTTACTTTCGTATTTTTAATAGTAATCTATACAATAAACCATGGTCAATTTCGCAAGTTATTCATCAAATTGATATTATACTTTTAACTAATATGTCTACTTTTCTATATTAATAGCAAATTTTATTATGATTTACATTAAATTTATAGGCAATTATTTTCATTTAGTCAATAACTCACTCATAAGTCTTAAAGATTATTTTCATCTTTAAATTTAATCTTTTTATATTAAATATAATTCATGATAATTGATCTATTTTTCCACCCTTCTGAACTTCATATTTTAATTACTCTTTCTTTATCTTCCGTTATATTTTCTGACCATCATGAGTTTGATTTAGTGCTTAAATGAAATGGTCAAACTTTTCCATACAATTATTTTTCTATCTAATTACAATTAACATTTAAAGTCATTTATTAACATCCATTGATAAAATTATCACTTCTTTTTTTACTACTTTTCATTTATGCTAATGTGGATCTCTATATCCATATTCTATAAAATTACTTCCATTGTAAAATTTACTAACACCTTTGTTAGAAACTGAATTTGCTTTATATATGATTGATTTAAAACAAAAAAAAAGATTTTATTTTATCAAACAATGCAACGACTTTTTAAATATGATACTTGGAAATTTCATCTACAAATATTGATTAGCATATTATTTTCATTCTAGAGTTGTTTTCTAGAGATTTTATCTTTTTACACAATTTCTTCAACAGGCACTCCCTCTCCTTTACAAAACCAATTTTCTATAGATAACACAAAAATTCATCACTTCATTTACTGATATGATATTTTCTACTAGAAAAATTTAATGTTGAAATGTTTAAATATTAGCATACCCTCTTAAAACTCTGTCTGATACTTTTAACCCAGTGATTCATCTCAAAATTATATAATCATTAAAAAGTTCAAATATTGAATTCTAAAACCAAAATATTTGAATTATCTGTTAAAAATTAATTTTGTGGCTCTCTACCAATGAATTCTTATTAGCTATACAAAATCTCTCATATGTTGATCATATATATTTCTTATGTAATTGAGATGACAAAAACCATATAGTGGCAAAAGAAATATAGAAATATAAGTATATTACGATAATAATATGGTATTTTGCACCATCCTTAAACATATTATCAATTGAAATATACCTCTCTTCCTAAATTTTCAAGTTATAACTTTTATTCTCATTATGGTTTTTCAAATAAAATTTTGTATTAAAACCTACTAATTCTAAACTTCAATCTCATTTCTATAATAAAATTTAATCTTTACTTTCACCTGCATTAGCCATATATCATTTCTACATGATATGATTTTATTTGCATTTCCAGTTTTAATCAGTTGACGCCAGATAAGAAGTCTTACTTGAAATTTTATGTAGAGTATCACATGTAAAAATTCTGTATGTTTTAATGTTTACACACACAACATATGTAACATGTTTTAATGTTTACACACACAACATATGTAACATCTTTTTTTTTTCATTTCAGAAAATCCTCCAAAAACACACATATCTAAAATATATTAATTTCCCTTAACATTTTAAAAGAAGTCTAACATTGCAGTAGAAATCTTATCTTTTTTCTTTTGATATTTATTTTTCTTAACCATAACTGTTACTTGCTTGTTCTTTAGCTACATTAATATACTTATTCTATCTCAGATTTGATCTCTTCAAACTGTTCTTATTGTATTGTAAACATTTTTACTTTTTGCTGTTCTGTTTCATATATGGATAACATGTTTGCATAAGTGTAATTTTTTTTTAGTTCAGATAAATACTGTCTGTTTGAATTACTTTATATGATGTACTAAAATCCATAATGTGTTTAAGCTGCTTCTATTTCAAACAAAATTTTCTACACGTTTTCCTCTCTAAATAAAATTTGAATTGTAAAAAAAATATTACTATTTTCTTTATTGATCTATTAATTTCTAAAACAATGCAAACATAGATACAGTTATATATTAAATTCATTTTTTTTTACAAAAATTATAAATAGAAATATTAAACTTTTATTTTTTAAAATGTAATTTTTTGGATGGTTCCTTACTAATTAGTATGTTTTTTCAAATATCTAGGGGTTATTAGATTTTATATCGAGGTTAATTATTATTAGAAAAATCTATTTGAATATAATTACTTTTATGGTTATTTTTTTGCAATCTTCAGGTAGAAGTATATTTTTAAAAAATTACACTGGAAATTTCATAAATATATTTTCACTACTTTTTACATTTTTAATGAAGACTGGAATATACAGCTAGTTTAAACATATTGACATTAAAAATAAATAATTCCATAAACAAGTTATTTATATTTCTTTTCTATAAATTATTAGATGGTTTCAATATTCAATGTATACTTCTTTGTTGTTTATATATTTTACTTTTTTATAAGTTTGTTTTTTTGAAAGATATTTGTTTTACATATATTAATTTGTGGAGATATAATCTTTTCAGAATAAAAATGGTATGTTTTTTTTTTCCACAAGAGTAGAATTTCTTTCTGAGTTGTTTTCTAATTTAGTACTTCTTTCCAAATAATAACAATGTCATTAATAATATAATAAATACATTTTATCCAAACCACTTTTAACACTTTTTAGCAAAAAATATAAGATATTATAAAGCAAAATAAGGGAAAGAGTGATTTTGATAAAAGGTTGAAAATAAAGAATCTAAAGTGTACAGCAAATTTCTGACATTTTCCCCCTTAATCTTAAAGCAAAAAAAAAAAAGATGAATTCTGTTTAAAACTTCCTTAATATTAACCAATCAAGGTCTTTAATTCTTCAGCTTATTATATATACAAAACTCAACATTTTATCTTTTGTTTGCACTTTAAGGAAATAAAAAATTAAAATATCTGATTAAAATCAAATAATGAAATATTTTTATTGGAATTAAGGAAAGATAAAGTTAATACTGTTTTTTGTAATATTAAGAAACAACTGGAGATTTACTATGTAATTTACTCAAATATGTATGTGCATGCATAAATTAAATCTTCATTTCTTCCAAACATAGGAAGAACTGGCTTTCTATGCTGTTATATAATAATAAACTGTGAAATGGCATTTGTTTAATTTCAAGTTTTGGATATATTTGCAAATATGTATATTTACTGCATTTAGCACTTTATTGCAACATGAAGACAAATCTCATGTATGGTGTGATGGTTTCTATCCACACAGTATAATATGTTTGTGGAAGAATAGTCTATATTCTTGTGTAAGACACTTCAAATCTTTTACCATTACAAACAATTTTATATATCATAAGCTTCACTATCTTTCATTATCACGCTCTTTTACAAACATTCATCTGTGTGTGTGCTTCATGTATATATTGTTTCCATTAACCTATATTTTTAAGGCATATTAAAAAATATTGTAAAAGAAATTTTATTTTATTATAAATGGGGGTTCAAATCAGCAAAAAAAAAAAATAATAATTAACTAATTAGAATCAATTGGTGTTCAAAAGGATGTATGAATTAAAATCTAATTTTGGAAATTGTATTTCAGGGTATCATTTCCATTATGGTAAAGGAGGATAAGAAATATGTGATTACCATAAGAGATTAGCCAAAACTAAAGTTATGCAGAATTTAATTAAGAAACTTGCAATTAGTAAATTAAATTAGATCAAGATAACAACCAGTAAATTTTTTTAGATAGTAAAGAAAACAATTTATTCTCTGGTTTTAAATTAATTAATCAATTTTAAAAACATCTAGATGCCTTTGATTTTGAGGGATATATATAGGGAGGGGCAGGGAGAAAAGAGTTTGAGTGCTTGTAAACTTCTTGTAAAATTTTGTAATGTTTTCTAAGCTGATAGATTACATCATGTTATGATCAGTGAGTAGAGCATGTCAATTTCTCTGGCCACCTCTGGAGGAGTATGAGCAGGGAGTTCCCTGGTACCATAAAATGCTATGCTGATAAAGTTCATGGCTACATTTGATGATCAAAGTTGCTGACATACTATGTCATTGCCATCAATAGCCCCTAGTATAAAACCACCAACTGACCAGCTAATAGCCAATAACACTACTCCATAAAACCAATGAACTGTACTACAAGGTTCAGCAATGTTTCTACTACTTGTCAAAATCCTTCACAAAGATCTGTTAAATAGTGATTTATATTAACTTTATAAATCTCAATTACTGGTAAACAATTCTTGTATCTTTAATATTCTGTTTTCTTTGATTGAGTAACTTATATTATTCTTTCTTGAAATTGTTGATTCTTATTGTGTTATTTAAAATATTATTGTATTATTAAAATGTTTTCTTATTGTAATGTATAATTACTTTGATATTTAAAGAAAGGTTGAATTTTGTAATATATTCAATCCTTCTGAAAACATGCTAGACTTGTTAGCTAAGAATCAGATGAAGGACAAAATATTAGTAATTATATTTCAATGACTAAAATATTTTAATGTTATCTGAAGTAAAATCCAGTAATTAAATTAAAGCAAGACATTTAAATCCCTCCTATCATCGATTCTAATTTGTTTTTTAAGTCTATTTGTTATTTCAAAATTAGCCATTTACAAGATGGCATTTAGCCATTAAAGCAAATATAAATGGTTTATAAACAACTTTCAATTTTTAGAAAATTAACATCTAGTGTTAAGAAGTTAAAACATTATATTTTTTAAAAAGGACAAATGTATATGTATAGTGCAGAAATGCTTTTAATTCTAAAAAACTTGCAGTTATAATTAATGAAATATATGTATACTGCAGCTATGCTATTTTCATTTCTATAAAATATATGTTATAAATAATGAAATATGATGTGATAGTTATTCTATAAAACTTTTATAGAATGCAGTTTAATATATTATCATTCTGGGCTGTCAAATCAATATTTCCCAATGTAAGACCTATGCTGTGGATCTCCAATTAAGCAGGAGTAATTTTCCAATAAAATTTTTTTATACATATGAATAACTACATAGACCTTGATTAAGCTTATGTAAAAGATGTCCACATATTGTGAACTTATGACATGACTGTTCCATTTTATTTTATATATAATTAATGTTAAGGCCTAAAATTCCTTATTTATAATTAGCATTACTGGGTTGATTAATTTTATAGTTATTTTATTTCATTTCTCCAGTAGATGTACATTCCTGCTTTGGAGAAAATTAATTTTCTGGGTCCTTTTTGAATGTGATCCATGCAAATATGAGATTCGTCTTACTTCAGGCCTGAAAAACCTTCATTTTTATATCTAATTGGGCAATGGATCATTCCTACATGATGGTAAGATTTATTGATTGTTATGGGGAAGATGCCCATTCCTTCCTACCATGAACCATTTATTTAAGAGATTTGGATATGATCTTGTGTAGGCAAAAATATTCCAGTCTACCTCATCATTGAACTGTTTATTACTGTAGCATTCCAGTATTGCTCTTTTATGTATGTTAAAGCTTGATATTTCAGCAATGATCGATCATGATCATGAGAGCTATGCGATCATCTATTTTAACCATATTTTCTTGAGTTAATTAAACTTACCCTGTTTCATTTATTGTCATGTACCTGCTTAGGGGATATCTGCTCTAAAGATCATCAAATCTATCATTCAAAATATATATTTGTGTGTATCGAAATTCCTTGTATATCTGCAATCATATATTAAATGCCATCTAATCCCTTATAGATAGATAGATAGATAGATAGATAGATAGATAGATAGATAGATAGATAGATAGATAGATAGATAGATAGATAGATAGATAGATAGATAGATAGATAGATAGATAGATAGATAGATAGATAGATAGATAGATAGATAGATAGATAGATAGATAGATAGATAGATAGATAGATAGATAGATAGATAGATAGATAGATAGATAGATAGATAGATAGATAGATAGATAGATAGATAGATAGATAGATAGATAGATAGATAGATAGATAGATAGATAGATAGATAGATAGATAGATAGATAGATAGATAGATAGATAGATAGAGATAGATAGATAGATAGATAGATAGATAGGTAGATAGATAGATAGATAGATAGGTAGGTAGTTAGGTAGTTAGGTAGGTAGGTAGGTAGGTAGGTAGGTAGGTAGGTAGGTAGGTAGGTAGGTAGGTAGGTAGGTAGGTAGGTAGGTAGGTAGGTAGGTAGATAGATAGATAGATAGATAGATAGATAGATAGATAGATAGATAGATAGATAGATAGAAAATGCAATTGAAAATTAGAATATATTTAACCTCTCAAATGTATTCAAGTTAGTATGCATGATGGGTTATTGGGATAATATCAGACAAAATAGAAGAGCAATTGACCAATTGAAAATATTAATGACTGGGTTCTCTTTTACAACTGCATGTTATTACACAATATAATATTTTATAATGTTTAAATAATTTTCTATTTTTATTTATAAAAAATTCGAACTCAGACTTTCACACGACCCTCAGATAAATAATCACCAATATACGCATTTCATGCTAAACCAGCAATCATCAGTTGGTCCAGATTACCTACCATCTCCACACATAAGCAAATATGAGATGACATGGGTAGTTGAGGGTCGTGTGAAAGTCTGAGTGCGAATCCCTTATATATTAAATTATATGTGCAGGTGTGCGTAAGTATGTACAGTATATTTTTAGTTTTGAAAAAGAAAAATATTTTATATATTTAAATTGATACAATTCATTAAACCTAATTGTTTTGTGAACAAATATTTTGTTAAATCTTAAAGTATAATTATTAGACATCTACGTATTTCAAACAAAAATATTTTTTGATTTTTTGATTTTTTAATGGATTAATTCAGAAAACTAATTGTTTTTTATCCAGTATTTTTTTTATCTTTAGTCAGCAAAACAACAATATTTTAATAGTATTAAAACTATTCAGACCAGACAGGTTTGAAAGAAAGTTTTAGTCCACTTAATCTAAAAATCTTTATCTTCTTACAGAGAATGTAGTAGGCGTCACGTAAAAATAACCTCAGGTTAAGATTAAAATTTCAGCTTAGCATTTGATTCAAGACGTTATCTTCGAAAGTTATATAATACAGATGAAGTAAAATAATTTCAATTTTATTTTCTAAATTTCAATTACCTAAAGCTACATTTTAGAAGTTCCTATAATAATAATAACATAAATATATAATGTAGTTTACTAAACAAAAGTTATAAATGCCAATATTGTGATTCATATTTTATAATAATAGAAGTAATAATTTGATTGTTAAACAAAGTTAAGATTAATAAGTTTAGTTCAACCAATTTTAGAATATTTGAATATTTTTTTTACTTCTATATGTCAAAACATCGGCTGGGAAGCGAACCCACGACAATCGTTTGCAAGCACTGTTTGCAAGGTTGCTGCGCTGTTCTCTCGGCTACGAACTCTTGATAATTTTTATACAGTTATAATGTATATATAATTTTCAGTTACAACTTTTTTCCAGGTAGTCAACAGTTTTAAATAACTTTTTTCAGGTAGTAAGCTATTCTCAGCTAAAGAATACATATACAATCAAATAGAACATACACTATTGTTATGAGCTGCTAACAAATAATGCTCTTCTCGTTAGCGAATTATAAAGAATAGATAGAGCCATATATTCTTTAATCTTGAGATAGTAATAAGCTTTCATTTTTCAACATTATTGGAAATTTAGGATAAATATATTATATTATCCAAATACAATTTTAATCCTAATTAATTATATCCAGAATGAAGACTCAATCTAACAAACCTTTTGTAATCATAAACGAATAGAATTCAGTAATTGTAAATGTCAAATAAGGATACGTTAATATATGCAATTAAAACAGAAGGCCGCTGCTAATAGCTTGTCTTTGATTATTAATACAAGGTTCATTAAAAGTAAGATTTAGTCTCTATTCATGGTATAATTAATTTTTCGTTCAAAATATTAATGCTTCATTTACATCTGGATATTATATCTTTTAAAACTGAATTTTCAACAGTTTGACACATAAAGCTTATTAAATACTGGAAGCTTAAGGAAAAAGTCATTCCAATCTGTTGTTTAATGTTTACTAATATGGAAAGATTTTTTATTCATAATTGTGCATAATTTATTTTCATTTTATTTTCATATCATTACATAATGCTTATTTGATATATATATATACTTTATTGATTTTAATTACTCATATGATTATTACAATGTGATTCTATTATGTTTTATTGTCACAACATGAGATGGATTTAAAAGATCATTCTGATGCTAATTTAATATTATAATGTTTATTTTAGCGTTATTCTATTGGAGAAATCGAAAACTAATATAATATCAAATATTTAATTGTAAAAACTGTCTAGAAATGACAAGAATTTCAATTTTAGGAACCACAATTAAAATTGGAGCTTCTCCTCCTGGTCAATAAATGGTAGTTTTTCATTCTGTTCACAAGAGAGTTCTTTCAGTTGATTTCTTTTGTTATTTTGATTTCAATAATAAAAATGTATATTTCCTGTAATTTTTCTATTTATTGTTGAGTTTTTTGCACAAAATATTGTTATAATGTTTATTATTTCAGAGGAAGTTTCAGTTTCTAATTATATTTAGAAATCTTGTCTAGACAAAAGAATCATGGTAGTAATTTGTAATTGGCTGAAGAAAAAATGTATATGTAAGTCATTAAAAAATATTTTTGTTTCAAATTCAATAATAAAAATGTATATTTCCTGTCATTGTTTTAATTATTATTGATTTCTGGCACAAAATACTGCCGTTTTAGAAGGAAAATATATATATATGTTTAGGTTTTATTTTTCTTTTAGAAGAAGACACTCTAAGACAAATTAAACTATGTTACAGTCATAATTTGTGATTGGCTGAAAAAAAAGATGTGTAAAAACTTCTGCAAACTTACTTTTGTTATTTTATATAAACCATAAATACTATCTTATATTTTAAATAGAATTTTGTTAGTTTTGAGCAGTCTGAATAAAAGTTTTTTACAATTTAAAAAGTAATTTACAATAAGTTTGTTTTGTTTAATTTCAAATATTTATTGATATTATGAAGTAATTACCAATAACAATAAAGTTCATCTTTTCACAATATGATTGGTAACACCATTTAATTTTTTTTTTTTAAATTTGCAGAACTGAAAAAAAAAAATTAAAAAATAATTCTCCTTTCCCAATATATATATAACAAATAATGCAAAATTTATGAAGGTATAATAAAAGATAAATGTAATTTTTATGAATATATCTTTTCTTATGTTTTCACAAGCTGTTAAATATTATTAATTTTTCCAAAACGTATTACCATCCAGTGCAAAGTCTAGTAATCAATAGTTTTTTGGAAAACTGTACAACCCAATCCCTATTTAGTATCTTCCTATCCAATATTCTCAGATTAATATCTAGCTTTGGATTTAATTTGTGGGAAGCCTTGCATTTGAGAGCAGTGCATATGGATCGTTAAATTTACTAATCCCCTCCTTTGAAAATTTTTTATTTTTTCTTAAATAATAAACCAACAGCCCAAACCGAAAACACACTAATGTTTTCAATTCAAGCTAATTTGCTTGTATAATCATTCAGATTGGAAAATTACAGACACCATTATATCTTTGCTAGAATTGGTATTCACCCATTGGCCATCATGATTACCTCGTGTTTATACTAGCTATTAAACAGTAGTATTTTTCCAAACTATAGGGTCATCCAAAAAAATTAGTTAGACTGCTCTCAAATATAAATCATCGTGTAAGAATATTTAATCTAATTTCACACGCATATTTTATGTTTGTCTTTTTAAAAAAAAAAACTGAATGTATGATATAATAATAATTTATAATATTACTGTTGTTTAATAAAGTTGTTTTATTGTAGATAGCATATAATGTGATAAGATGCATTGATCATAAACCATATCTAGAGATCTCATATATATATATATATATGTGTGTGTGTGTGTGTGTTCACTAGATGAAGCTTATCACTATCTCCAAACAAGCTTTAATTATAAGAGCTGAAAGAAAAATAATGCAAAATCTCTATCGGAAAATCCTCATCCCCAGACCAATTAGTTTTGAGCTTATGGCTCACCTCAGTGAGGAGTTAGGATTTCAGACACTAGATCTAAAATTCCAACTCAAATCTCAGCACTTATTTAATACATTGATATTAATTTGAAAACTTGAATTTTTCAGACATGTAAATGTCTTCAAATCCAGTCTTTCAAACCAGATAGCTATATGGGTCTGAACTCAGTTCAGCTTCACTATATATTAATAAGGGTCATTTAAAGACATTTATGTCTCTGAAAAATTCAAGTTTTCAAATTGATAGTAACATATTAAATAAGTGCTGACATTTGAGTTGGAATTTTAGATCTAGTGTTTGAAATCCTAACTCCCACTGAGGTGAGCCATAAGCTTGAAACCAATTGGTCTGTGGATGAGGATTTTCTGATAAAGTTTTTGAATTCTTTCTCTTTTGGAACAATAATTAAAGCTTGTTTGGAGCTAGTGGCAAGTTCCATGTAGTGAACATTTTAGTACAAGCTTAAAAGTGAATTACACAATTTGTCTCTTGTTTTATTAATTATACACACACACACACACACACACATATATATATATATATATATAAACTAAATGGAAATCATATGCATTCATGTTTGTTTGGTACATTAATGTGTAATAAGCAATATTATCACTATAAAATGAGATTGCATAAAGCAATCAAATTAATACAAAGCTAAATGTGGTCTCTGTGGTGAAACAGTTAATAGAGTCTCATAGAGTTATATTTTAACAATTATAAATATTCATTATGTGATTTTATAATTTCTTGGGTACATCATGAGCACTCATTATCTCATTTGTTAATAAATTATTGTAAATGTCATGACTACACTTTTTGCTGTTCAGATATGTTAATGGTTGTTGATTACCTGATTCTCTTTTAAGAGAATTATACTCTTGTTGGTAAATAAACTTTTCACCTGATAAATACTGGTTCAGCATGAAATGTATCTTGAGAGTAATTTGTCTTTTAAGATATTTTTATCCATATGTTTCTAGAATGTGTGGTAAAATGGAGGTTAGTAAATACACCCAGAAAGATATTACATAATGAAAAAGCTAAAGCTGAATTACTTCATAAGAGAACATTTAATTAAAAATAAAAGTACTAATCTTTAACTGAAATTTAAAGTTATATCTTGTCTAGGGATAATGATTAGTTTATTAAATGATTAATGATCATCGTTAATGTATATTAAAATCAGACATACTAATCTTTAACTAAAGTTTAACATTTTTATCTGGGTTAGAGTTAATATTTAGTTGAATAAATGATTAAGGACAGTCATTAATGTATTTATCTAACAAGGACTATGTTAATGCTGTGGGTGGACTAACTTTGTTATTTGTAAATCAAAGTCTAACAATTTATAATTGATAAATACTGAATATATGCTAAAGATAGATGTGAGAGATTAGAACCAAGACCAATTAATGAGTGCTAGTTTAGCATGAATTGCATTTTGAAGATCATTTATTGTTAAGTTATTTTCATTCATATCTTTGAAGAATATGTGATGGATGGAGGATATTATTACATTTGGAAAAAAAAGTGAATTACACAATGTGTACATGTTTAATTAAAAAACAGATATTTATTAATCTTAGACTGATGTTTAAAGTTCATATCTGGGTTTGCAATAATATTTAGGTTTATAAATGTTTAGAATATTCATTAATAAATTTATCTAGAGTGAATCATGTCAAAATTGTGGATGGAATAAGTGTGACACTTGTAAATCAGACTGTAACAATTTACTATTGATAAATGCTGAAAATATGTTAAGAGTATATGTAAGAGATTGTGATATGAGGCAACTGATAAGTGCTGTTTCAGCATGAAATGCATCCTGGAGATTGTGTATCTTTTAAAGTATCTTTATTCTTATGATACAAAAATGTATGGTGGAGTAGAAGTCATTAAGTATATCTAAAAAGATATTTTGAATGTATACTTCAACTGATTAGGGATTAGCCATAAAATGTATATATATAGTGAGAGAGGTTAATATGAGAAATTTTATATTAGATGATAGCTCAGCATTTAATGAAAGAATTTGGAAAAGAACTCTGCAGATCTACAAGATTTTATTGGACAATATCTATCTCAAGTTTGTTAGTCAAAGTATATAGATGAGAATGTGTGTAATATAATTTCAATGTTTACATATATTTGTAAGCAATGAAGTATAATGAGAATTTGTCCATGTAATGATCTAGATAAAATTAATGACGTAACTAATCAACAATTAATTTGAACTAATAAAGCAAATTGAAACCATCATGATTTAATTATAACAATAATATTTATCTAATTTACATTAAATCAAACATGAATCTTTATAGTTTAATATTCTAGTTGTTGTTATATATCTCAAAGTTTATTTAGATTTTTACATATAAAAAAATTTCCATTATATGTAAATCTGCAAATCCATAAAAAAAAAAATGCTTAAATTAATATATACATATGTTTGTTAAAAGTATTGATTATTTGTGAAAATTCAGAAAGCTTCTTATACTTTGAATTTTTACACATATAAAATATCTATGTCTGATTTACTATTATCAAAATAGAAAATTAAACATTTTTGTTTTGAGTTGACATTAGTATTTTTAATTAATTCATGTTTGTTTAACTGGAATTTTATCTAGATTATAACATTGAGACTATTGCTTTCATTATTTATATCTATAATATATTGTGCCAGACCCTCCACTTTCTTTTATTACTAAGGATGCCATTAGATCACTGTCGACCTAGAAAATTTGATTTGCTCTAAAGTGATTGTGATATTCTGATATAAATGCTGCCAGATAGACCCTGGGAGAGAAAGATATCTTAAACATTGTTCAGATAATTGAGTGACAAGACATAGAAACAAATGTCAGCCAAAAAAAATAAAATGATCAATAATTCTTAGATTTATTAAATAAAATTTTAATAAAAAATTCACCCCATATTTGTCTGCGAGTGCATGTGAATACTGTAGCAAAAAACACTTCAGCAGGTAATTTTGGTTTTTTCATCTAAACTTATAGAGACTTATTATGATATTTCTGCCATTGATTTACCAACAGACATTACACTCTTTTAAATATCTATTTTTTTTTCTTTGGAGACTTTTTAGTAAAGGCAATCTTGAATGGAAGTAAATAAACAGTCTAGAGTGATCATTCCTTAATCCAGTAAAGATAATGATATCAAAACAACGATGGCCTGAGCTCCATAAACATTCATAATGAATTGTGTTTATTATATCGCACTTAAGGTTACTTCTGTAAAGTAAAAGGAAAAGATTATGATTTTACTTTAATTTAAATATAATAAAGTCAAAACCTCATGCTCTACATGGCATACAAGAAAAACAGACCTACATAATCAATAAATTGCCAGACAAAAGATCTACAATCTGCAGAAAATGCAGACAAACTTTAAAGTATATTAATTTCAAATAAAAAAGGATAGGTGATTTAACAAGTAAAACAACTATTATCAGCAAAAGTGTTTAACAACAAATATCTAAAAAATGAGTATAAAATAATAACTTACAATACTCTCCAATAAAGTGATAAAAAATAAAATTTTGAATTGATTCACTACAACTTATAAATTCCATACAAAATATATATAATTAAAGAAGCATTTATAAATCAATTAATGATATCTAAACTTCTATAAATAAGCCTATCATATGCTCTTTTTTACTTTTCTTTAAGTATCAAGCTGATACTAAAGCCCTGGTTAAAATTCAAGAATGTTCAGTTACATTCGCAGCTTCAATGTACCTTTCTCATTTATTCTCATGGTATGCACTAAGTTGAATTTTTGTAAGCTGTGGTATGCACTAGTAAGCTGACTGCAAAGTACAGAGCCAATTTCAGGATCAGTTTTGAACTAGGAAATTAGGAAATATTAATGATGTCACAATTGTAAATACTCCAGGGTTCATTTTAGAATGTTTTAAACTTGATATACTTATTATCTGTTTTTTCAATGCTAGTAGTATTTGCATTGTAAATTGATGGTCACTATCTCCAGTAATAGTCTATTCTCTTTTTTTAAGTCAGTTTTTAGAATATAAACATCTATAATAACAACCAAGAGATCTTTTCTCTTTTCCGATGGTTTCTTTAACAGTTCTCTATCAGCAATCCAAAATTAGCAATTAGCAAATATCAGTCATCAGCAACCTGCAATTAGGAAAAATAAGACATAATCAAAAAAACAAGCTTTTATGGTCTATTGTTATCTACTGCCAAATCTTACTTAAAATCTAACCAGGGCTAGTTTCTTTTTTACTTTTTAAATAGTACTTAATTTTTTTTTTAAAAAATTAATTAGAAAACAAGTCTCAGCTTTTAAAATAAAATTTTAGTTGGTTTTAATTATGACAATTGAAAACTAAAACAAAAGAAAATTATCTTAACTAAAATCTTTTCAAAGTAAAATTATATAATTTCAAAATATATCAAGAATGTGCACTTTGGCATGTATTCTTACAATGCAATATATATATATATATATAACAAACTATTAACCTTTATTTAATAACATTTTCTTTTCTTTTTTTTTTATATTTTCAAATGTTTGACTTTTGAACCTGAGAAAGTCTCTGGTTCAGGCCTTGTAAAAATAATTTTTTTTCTTTCTACCTATTTTTTTTGTTAAAATTGCTGTATGTTTGCCCTGTCCTTCCTTCCCCTACAACTACAAAACTCTCCCTTAACTATTTCTTGTGAATCAATCCTCATGTCTTCCAACCTGGTGACCTAGGTCTGGTGGTTCTTTCTTTTTGATGAAAGTTTTGTCACTATATTGTCCACTCTTTTGGATAAATACCAATGTTAATAATTTAGTCATTTCTTCTATAGATCTACCGCTGCTTCTCAGCCTGATCTGTTGAATGATAGTTGTCATACATATTGTGGCATATGGTTCATATAATTTGAGCATCTGAGGGAGGTAATACAGTAAATGATCTCAACTTTGCCAACCTCTAAAAAATTGAGTGTGGATTTCCCCATGGACATTGGGGTATTTTTCTTGTGACCCTCTGTAGAGTATCCCACCTTGCCTGTTTCACTCCAAAACATACTTAAAATTGCATATCTGTACTCCTTGAGGTTCTGGGTTTTGTCCACAAGTTATTCCACTAATCTGAGGCTGTTTTCCTGAGATGGCTACTGGCAACTGTAACTTTTCTTCTTCGTGCCAATTCTGAACTTGAAATAAATTAGCTAAACTTTCAAGGTAGTTTAATAGGCTTATCCCCACCTCTGCTTTAAATATTTTGATCCAGAATTGGTTTCTCCAAAAACTGGCTGGTTGGTCCATCCTGTCTTTTATTACTTAAGTTCCCTATGTTCAGTTTCTATAGGGCCTCTTCCATATTATTTGATTTAAATCATGGAGTACTCACATTTATTTTCTATCTCAGAAGAAAGTAGGGATAAAAATAGAGAAAATATGTACTGAGATAACAAGCTGTTAAAATGTGAAATAAAAGAGATAAAAAATAAATGTGAGTACTCATATGCAAGGATTGGATACAGATAGATAAAATAACATGAGAGCAGTTACAAGTAGCTAAAGGATAGGGGAATCCAGAAAAAAATAGAAAAGAGCATACATAATATGGTGGTAAAGTTAGGGCATGCATATAAAAACATAGAAGAAAGTAGGGATAATTTAAAGACAAGTAGACAAAATATGTACTGATTTAAAATAGCAAGGTTTTATATGCATGCTCTAACTTCACCACCATATTAGCTATGCCCCTTTCTTTTTTTCTTCTGGATCCCCCTATTTTTTAATAATTCTAACTGCTCTCATGTTATTTTATCTATTTGTATCCAACCCTTGCACATCTGTTTTATCTGTACTATCTTTGTTTCAACTTTCTCCAACCTGATGCTACTTGGTTTTAACTCTTGTCTAACTTCACTCACATCTTCTTTTACAATCTTAACTTCTTTCTCTGCCTTCTGAATTTTTTTAATCAAATCTTTATCTATGGTTTCTATGGCCCTCAAATTTTTCTCCATCCTTTCTGTAGTTTCTTCTCTCACCCCTTTCATTTCAGTTTTAAACTCTTCCCACATTGTCTGCTGACTTTGTTTCACTTCTTGATGGTTTTGTTCCACTTTCTATAACTCTTGTCTCATTTCTCTATTTTCTTTATTATATTCATCATCATCTGTATCTCTGTCACTTCCTTTTCCATTTCTAATACTTGTGGATTTTTGAAAGAAATAGGGCTTTCTTCCTTGAGTACTTCCCTATCATTTTCTTTCCTAAATTCCATTTTCAAAAACAAGAGTCAAACCCCATTATTTCTATATTTATCAATTTTTATTTTCATGTTTTAATTTTTTTTATTTAGAATGATATAACTACTAATATTTATTATTTATTTATTTAACACTCTTTCTTTTATTCAATTTTTTTTAGAAATCCAAAAAAATGTTGTTTGATTATTTATTAATATTAAAAAGATAACCTACCACTCCAAATTTCTCCCTCAACACACACCCCATCTACCATAAACTGATTCTAATACTGAATTTCATCTCCTTATCTTTGAAATATTCCTCAGAAGTCTGAGAAAAATCTTGTGGCAGAGCTAAAATCTTCCTCCCAGTTGTACTGAACATTTCACTTCATTTTGTGTGGATTTTACAATTTGAATCCAAATGTTGGTAGTGATTTTAAAATCTTCCTCCCAGTTGTACTGAATATTTCACTTTTTTATCACCAAAGGCCACTGTCAACCTAGAAAATTTGATTTATAGTGATCAGAAGTGATTATAATATTCTGATATAAATACCCCAGTTATACCCAGGGAGAAAAAGAGATCTTAAACATTGTTCAGACAATTGGGTGACAGGTCACAGAAATAAACGTCAGAAAAAAACAATAATAATGATTAATAATTCTTAGATTTATTAAACAAATTTTAATAAAAAAATTCACCCTGTATTTGTTTGAGAGTGCATATAAATATTGTAGCATCAAACACTTTGGCAGATAATTTTATTTTCTCACCTAAACTTATAGGGAATTATAATGACCTTTCTGCTCTCGATTTATCTACACACATTACACTCTCTTTTATTTCAATTTTTCTTTAGAGAGCTTTTTATTAAAGGCAATCTTGAATGGAAGTTAATGAACAGTGTGGAATGATTGTTCCTTAAACCAGTAAAGACATTGTATCAAACAAGGATGTTCTATGCTTTTTGAACACACATAAGAGTTTATATTTATTACCTCCATCCAAATAAAGAGAAAAGATTACAATTTTACATAAATTTAAATATAATAAAACCAAAATCTCATGCTCTACATGGCATATAAAAAAACAGAATTACATAGTCAATAAATCACTAGTGAAAAGATCTACAGTCTACAGATAATGCAGACACACTTTAGACTAAATTAATTTTAAATTAAAAAAATAGGTAATCTAAAAAGAAAAACTACTATTATCTGCCAAAGCTTTTAACAACAAATATTTTTTTTTTAAAAAAAAAAAAAGAGTATGAAACAATAACTTACATTCAATACACTCTCTGACAAATCGATAAAAAATAAAATTTTGGAACTGATTTGCTACAGTTTATAGATTTAAAAATACATATAATTAAATAAATATTTATAAATTAATTAATGCTTTCTAACCATCTACTAATAAGCCTATTATACGAACTTTTTTTGTTTTCTTTAGTATCAAGATGAGATTAAAGCCTGGTTAAAATATAAGAATGTTAATGTTACCTTTGTGGATTCAATGTATCCTTTTTATTTATTCCCATGGTATATACATGTTTGAGTTTTGGCAATGTACACTGTTGTTTTGGATCTTCAGTAAGATGGTCATGAAGTATGAATGCCAATGTCAGAATCAGTTTTAAACTGGAAATTAGGATATGTTAATGATGTCACAATTGTAGAGCTCCAGGGTTCATTTTAGAATGGTTTTAATACAGCATACATAGGATCTTTTTTTCAAGGCTAATAGTTTTTGCATTGTGAATTGATGGTCAATTTTTCCAATAATAAGCATATTCTCTTTTTTTAAAAGTCGGTTTTTAGAATAGAACAATCTATAATTTCAACTGGATAAGCTTTTCTCTTTTCTGATGGTTTCTTTAACTGTTATCTATCAGCAATCTAAAATTAGAAATTAGCACATATCAATCATCAGCAATCCACTGTTAGAAAAAATAAGATGCAATCAACAAAAAGACGGAGCTTTTATACTCTATTCTTATCTACCACCAAAGCTATATTAAAAATTCAACCAGTGCTAGTTTCTTTCTTCTTTTCTTTTTAAATAGCACTTTAAAAAATTTGTTTTTAAATCAAATAGAAAATAAGACTCAGATTTTAAAATAATGTTTTAGGTGATTTTAATTACAACAGTTAAAAACCAAGACAAAAAAAATTATCTTAACTAAAATCTTTTCAAAGTAACATTATATAATTTCAAAATATACTCAAGTATGTGGGCTCTGGCATGTACTATATATATATATATATATAATGGTTGGGGTGTATTAATGGAAGTTTTACCATATATGCCATACAGGGCACTACCAGGATATTTGAACCTGGAAAATTTATATAGTAGACAGATACACAAGTTAAGATTCAAATTTTACATATATATTTTATTACGGCTGTCAGCCCCAGTCACTAACTTGTGGAGCAGCAGAGATAATGTATAATTTATTTTTAAAGAAAGTTAATAAAAAATAAGAATAAGCCACTGCCAGATTAACAATACACAGAAGCATTTATTAAACATATATAAATATTATTTTAATTTTAATTTTTTTTTCTTTATAAAACATTGTAACTTTACTTTAGATTTTAATTTACAATTTAACTTTTTATTTTAGGCATTTGCACAGATGAATTTAATAATATTTTATTAGTGTCGAGTATGGATAGACTACATAGATTGCATTTGAAAAGAAAATATTATATCCCTTATTTAACTTTAAGCCAAAAGTTCACAGTCAAGCCAATGCCAATCCATCTGATATATCGATGTATTCAAGATAGTATGAATACGACAGCACAATACCATACTGTCAGGAATGCACATAGGAACAGCATGGTTATAGAGAACAAATTGTCTCTCATCCAGTACAGCAATGGTACATTTGTCTGGCAAAAAGAACAATAAAAAAAGAACTCCATAGGAAGGCATTGTGGTTCTTTTTTTCTGACTTATATCCCATTCCATAGACTAAAAGGTTGATCCAAGGAGCAGGGGATACCATCTGTCTCTGATGGTCAATAAAAAATAGGCTTATTTTTTCAAGTATGGCATATAATGTGATCCTGCATATAGTGGATCTTCATATGATATTTACTAATTACACCAATATATCCAACTGATTAACCCAATTTAACTATGAAACAAATAACCAAAGATTACCCTACCTTAATTAAACTAATATAACTTTACAAATCTAGGCAGCCATTTATGCTTGACTTAAATTTAACATTTATTAAAAGTTTATTTAACAGAAAAAAATCATAATAAAAACTTAAAAGAACAGAGAAAATAAACTAATGGAAATGATTTTTAAAAAAATAATACATTCAATACAAATAATTAATAAATAATTTAGTCAGATAGGAAATTCTATTTCTATTTAAATATTGAAATGTTTAGAATTTAGAGTTCTTACTGTTTTCAAATACTGGAAAGTTTTAGAATTACTGTTCATTAGAGTTCATAAAGTTCTTACAGTTTGAAAAAGTCCATCCTTAACAATTACTTTTAATTTGGATCTAGCATTAATTCTCCTGATGTCCTGGAAAGACCGGTATGATGATGGCTGGTTTATTGATTCATCCAGAGGTCCTTTACTTTAGCTGGTATTTTATTTCCAGGCCCTGATGTCCTGTGGTCTGCAATATAGGAAAATGATTGGTCATTTCTCTTTCTTTTTTTTAGAAAAACTGAAAGAATTGAAAGTGTGATTTTCAATCCCTTCTCCTTCAACTCTTCACACACTAACACATATACCACATTTCTCTCTGCACTAACACATATAACACAGTCACCAATAATTTATTTTCAAACTTTTCCTTTTATATTAAAATTTTGGATTGAGTGGACATTACATCATGATGAGGATGATCCTCTCATTGAGGTCCATTTCCTGAGGGATTTCTTTTATTGGCTATTTTGTTCCTATTGTTTTTTCTCTCCTATATGACCTATAATTATACATTTTGAGATGCCCAAGGGCTAGTTTACTTTAACTAATTGAAAATAATCATTTCCATTTTACACAATAGCATTAATTAAATTATTGTACATTCTTTTTATCTTTAAATCTTTTAAGTTTTTTTTTTTAATAAGTTTTAAAATACCTTTTCTTTTTTAATAGTTTTTTTTACTAATTTTTTTTTCATCTGTGCGGTTTATATATATATGAGTTTAGATGATTTTTAATTTTCACTTTTTAATTCTTAAAAGAAAGTTTTTATTTGCAATCTTTTATTTTTATGTCTAATTTTATTTATTAGAATGTAACAGCATGTGTGCCTGTTGCAATATATATATATATATATATATATATATATATATATATATATATATATATATATATATATAATAAGCTCAAAACTGATCTGTCTGAGGATAAAAATAATTCTAGATAGATTTTAAATGCTTACTTTTGCAACACTTATTGAAGCAGTCAATCTCAGCTTAAGATTGAGCTTCATGGTTCCATCTACTAACCTGTGTTTAAACCGTATATCTCATCCCACTCCTTTAGTTGCATATATATATATATATTATGTATATATTTGAGATGCATGCCTAAATAATAAAATTTTAATGTTTCAATAACATATTTTTTAATTATTATTAATAATTTTTATTAAATTAAAGTACATAAGTGCAGCTCCTATAATATATATATATATATTATAGGAGGAAAAATACTAACAAAATATTGATTTTTTTAAAATGTTTCATTATACTTCATTTTAAAACTTTTTCTTTTTAAATTGTTTTTCTTACTAAACTGACTGTATATTTTATAAAATCCAAGATGGAAGATGCAACCATTAATTGTCCAAAAATTATTAAAGGGTTAGAAATATAATATTGTTTTAATCTTGGGAAGGAATTTTTTAATTAAGTTTTATTTAAAATAAAATGGGGATTAAGATTAGCAATTAACAATTGTACTTTTGTTATAAACATTTTTGTCAAATCTATTTCCAATTTGAAAATATATTTGAATATATTTTTGAAATGTTATCTAACAGTTGCATCTTCAAAACCAATGGGGAAAAAAGTAAGATTTTTTTTTAGATTTCAGATTAGATTTAGAGCTAGAAATAAGAAATTGAAAGCATTCTAGAAATACCTCAGCAGGAGTATAAAAGGGGCCAATTTTAATCAACAGATTAGCTACTATTGAGAGAATTGTGCAGTTAACTGAATCCAGGCTGGTTTGAAATGTAAGCATAGAAAGCTTATCATCTTTTTGACCTGTGAGGGTTATCTGATGCTACCGTGTCATCATGCTCCTGTAGAATGAAGTAAAAGCCTGACTAGAAAATTATGGAATGCTGAATAAAAGCTTGCTGTTATTTAAGAACCAACTGCCATGCATGAGCAGACTTTGAAATATGGAGTCTTAAAATGGTGCAAGGTAAATTTTCAAGCTGCAAGTAAAGCTAGTCTAACTAATCTAAAACTCTATTTTCAAAACTTCTTCTCCTAATGTATCATTTAACTTTATTTCTAATATAAAATATGTAATTTGCTCTTAAATGATTGCTATATATTTAATTTTCTCTCATATGCACTAACTTTCTTTAACTTTAATGCAGTCATTTATTTATATATATTATTACTTAATTTTAGATGTTTATTTTAGTTATTATTAATATGCCAATCTCAAGCAATCTAATGAGATAAATTTCTAAAATCTTTTCTGCCTTTTAAGCAAACCTCAATGAATTAAGGTTATTAACATCCCTTTTAAAACAATGCATTATTAATTGATACACTCACTAGATTGTTTTTATGAGTCAACATTTTGTTTATGTTTTCATATAAAAATTTGTTATTTGTTTAATTCTGGATCCAGAACTCAAACTGATTAATGCTCTGAAATCATTTAAAATATTATTTACTCAATTCTGAAAGGGTGTCTTATTATAACTGCTAGTTTTGATTTTCTTTTTCCATACTGTTGAAATATCACATGCTTAAATATTCAGTTGTTGTAAAACTCATGACGGTGGGATTGAATTACTTTAAATAGCAGAAAGAGAGGTAGGTCAAATCTAAATGAATATTGCATTAAATTAAATCTAATTTTTTCTACATATATTATAGCAGCATCAAGTATTATTTGTATAAATTATGGCCTTCAAACTGGTGTCATTTATTTTTAAATTAGTAAATCTTATTCAATGTCGTTAATGACATCTTTCCATACTGCATTGCCGAAATTCAGCTCCACTTCATGAATATATATATATATATATATATATATATTATATGCTTCTAATATAGGGGTTGCAACAAGTTTGAACCCATAGATTCTCATGTCCTGCCTGTTCTGTTGATAGCTGAGCTTCTCAGGACCAAATTTTCATACAAAAAGGCCTCTTTCGTCAGTTATTCCAGTACAGCCTGGGCCACACCATGCCTATTCACTCTTCTCTAAGCACTGCTTAAGAAAGGGGGGCTTAGACTTCATCTTCCATCCAGTAGCATGACCTTTTTTTCTTATTTCTTTGCTATTGTCAGTACTGCCACTTATTCATATTATTATTCCTTTTTGCTTATGACCTAGTTTTAGTGCTGTAATATTAAAATTGTGCTCAATATATATATATATATATTGTACCCTTACTTCTTGATATGTAAAATAGTTTAAAATACAACTAGCTCAATTACATTATTATGCTTAATTAAAATTTGTATATCTATCTTTAATATACTTTTATATTATCATATCTTAATTAAATTTATTATCAATCATCAAAATCAATATAGTTCTAGATTATACTAATTAAATAAATATTTATAGAATTATGAGACTGTGAAGTAAAGTTACAAAGTAATAAGCAGATTTACACTGAGTCAATATCTCCCAAGATACTGTCTCAATGGCATAAGAATACTATCCCCACATTATCATCTTACTATTACATCTATAGCATTCTTATGACTTTTAAATGAAAGAAATTATCTTTAATAATACTAAAATAAATACTAACTTTTAACTTAAAATATAATTAAATAATCTCAGGTTCTTCTAAGCTGTTTTAAAATAATAATAACTCATGTAAATAAGTATGATGTGGGATTTTATATCAAACTTAAATACACCTAACTTATTTAAATAATAATAAATATACTAATCTTAGAGTGTAATTAAATCTCATCTATTTTCTTATATAATTAATCACTAAATAAATAAATAATCATATGTATATCTTTTATTTCATATGGTATCTTAATTTTGGAATAGATCAAAATCTTATACTTAATAATCCGTGGCATTAAACAATACTGTATTCTTATAATGTACATTATAATCATCTTATGACCATTGCAGTATTTTCTATTCATGTCAATCAATTCCTATAAAATAATGTTAAGCAAATATTGTATTCATTTCTAAATAATAATAACAAATTCATTTTTTGTACAAATATTATGTTTATTTCAAATCATCTGATGTCAAAATGCTGTGGTGAAAAATAATGAAAACTCGACACACTTTTAAAACAAATTAACAAATTTATTTACAATAACTTCAAATACATTTTATTTACACTATTTACAGTTTAGAATTTAGGAAAATAAACAAAATAAAATAAGAAATTACAAATACAAGAAGTTTATACTGTTACTACTTCATGTGCTTAACAAGCAATTATACATTCTTCAATTACTATACTAATAATATTATAGTATGTTTTCAAAACTTAAATTTTTTAAAATAAATAGTAGTGTACTTTAATTACTACAAATAATAATATATGTCAAGACTATTTATGTAGCATGTGTAAACAATGAAACTTCACTAATTAAATAGCTACATTAATTAAGTATTACCATTTATAATATATATTATCATATATTTACTTTATTATTAGCATTGCTTAATAGCTTTATAAATTAATGTATCTTTGTAATGTAAACAAATAATTGACTGTAATTATACTTTACTTAATGTAATTCCTGTTATATGTTTTATCAAATATGCATTACATATCTGTACTGTTCAAATACTATTATTTAAATCATTTATCAATTTTAAATTCATAAGCATTACCTTAGATAAATTCTATGATTTTTTTCTGTGTAAAAATCATTACTTTAATTGATATGTGTTATTTTAATCCTTTCTAATAAATTTCTACCTATAAAACATATTTTAAACTTATCTAAAAATTTCCGGAAAATAAACATCTATTTTAAATAAAATATTCATTATCTAAACTACCTATACTACATTGTCTATACTTAATAAACTTCAATCCAAATATAAGCTTCTACCCATAACGTAACTTAACTTATTTAATAAACAAAATAAAATAGACTTTTTTAAAATCCCTTTCTGACTTGCAAAATAAAAATAATTACTTAGATAAATAATAAATATAATTCTAATATTATAACATAATAAAAATATTAAGATTTATTTACGAAAGAATCATATAATTATTTCTAAGCTTCTTACGTAATGTTGTATCATGTTAATATTATAAATTAAAACTTATGCATATTTTAATAAAGTTCGTGGCCAATATAATGTATGGGTTTTCTTAAAATATCTATACATTCATTCCACAAAACATAATATTTGGTTGATCTAAAGGAAAAAACATATTAAATTCATCAAAATCGTTATACAATGTTTTTACCATAATAATAATAATGTCCAATCTGCTATCCAGCATTCTTCGGAATTTGCAGCTTCATAAAATAAAAATCATTTACATTTACACTCATAAACATTCATTAGAATATTCCGTGTTATATTAATTATAAAAATAAATTTATGTAATTAATTATTATATTATTTTTAAGTTATTATTTAATAAATGTACCTCACCTACTTTTAATAGTTTAATAATATTTTAAATTTTATGTTAAATAAATAAAATAAAAGTTCATATTACGTATTTCCAGCGACGACATTTGTTCTACCATAAAAGTTCTAACAAATATCCTACGTATAAAGTCAATAGAACACTATTTCCTGTTCCGTTGTATCACGTGTTTCTTGAAAGTTTATAAAAAATTGATAACGTTCTTTTTTTAAATAATAAGTTCCCATAAACAAATAAAATTAAAATAATAGTTTATAAATTCACTTTCTGGATCCAGTTCTTCATAAAATACTGTTCAAAAGTTATTATTTCTAAATTAATCTATAATTATTGAATTATTCTCATTTAATTACTTCCATTAACTTAGCTTGGCCTAATTTGGTTTGGCTTGGACGTCCATGTATTACTTGCGCATTTTTCAAAAACAATATATCTAGGTAAGAATCTATTTTTCCATCTATAACGTCCAGCGTTTTAGATTATTTCAATATAATAATTTTATTATATTACGATTTTAAATAATCATATTTATAATCTATTTGCCTTTTCAAATCATCAATATTTAGTCTTTTAAGCACAAAGACTTAACAAGGCATGTATTTATTAAAATTACTACTTCTTATATCTTTACTTAAGATATACATTTTATTTTTAAAAATCTGCAAAAATACTTTCTTTCTATAGAAGTATTCATATTTCTTTTAAATATCTATTTATAATAGACAATAGTAATTTAAACTTTTTAACACTATTTATAGTCCAAAAATACTACTTTTCTCCATTTTATAGTTTTCTGTACTAATCCAGCGTCTGTTACTTTTCTGGCGTAAAGTTTCTGATATATTTCTACAATACGTGATGTTTCCATGATTATTCGACGTAAATTGAGTTTCGATATTGAGAAGACCAATAGGGAATTATTAAGTTTCTACTGCATACTTATCATTTAAAAAATTATAAAATTATATACAATAACACTCTTATGATTTTACAACTGATTTTAAGAGCGTTTATAAATTTACTTAGCTATTTTCTCAATAGCACAATTGACTTTTAAAATTTATTGTAGAGAGCCCCCCTCAACAATTGAATCCAGCTTTTATACTAGCAGAAACTCCTTATCTGATTGGTACATTTAAACAATCAAACTTTCTAGCTTATTTACATATTTACTAACACACTATTAAAAATAAAATAATAACTTATTTAATATTTAATATTATTACATTTTTTTTTTTAAAATAATCTTTATCGTTTATTCAAATCTATCAAACATTTTTTAAAATATTCTTTCTCACTTGATTTAAATCTTAACTTTTATAAGATCATTTAAAATAAACTAAATCTTTTTAAATACGTTATATTTTAAAGACAATATTTTTAAAAATCAGATTTAATATTCTACATTAATATCTTTTATTTTTATCTCGTGATAACTCACGTATTATTTATAATTTTAACAACATAATTTTAAAATAGTTTTTGCAACTTTATGAGAAAGCTTCCAAGCATGTGTGTGTGTATCTCTAATCAACATCTGTTTTTTTACAATACAAGAAACGCTTCCCATAATCTAAAAATAACTTAACAATTGCTTTTTTAAAATAAATATTTATTTTTAAAATAAATAAGATATTACATCAGATTTTAAAATAATTATTTGATATGATTAAAATCAAATATTAATCTCAATTTGAGTACTTATAATTTAAAATATTTCTATTCACTTTTAACATATATTTTAAATTAAATAAATATCTTTGTCTAATTTTAACTTGTCTTTTAAATACTTTAGCTTTAAACATTTGTCATTAAATTTATTAATGCAGTATTACATCATAATCATCATCATTTTAAATATCTTCTCAATACCAACACAATTCACATATCAAATACTCATAGATTGCTTTAATTAAACTTATGGTAACATTACCACAAGCAAAGTCAACATCACACTTTTAAAATACTTCTTAAATTTAAAATTTTCTACTAAATTAGCACAAAACTTAAATCGTGACCCATACAAAAGGGCACAATATATATATATATATATATAAATGTGAAATATTACTATATTTTTATATTGGACTATTTCCATCATCTAATATGTGTTGAATGTCTTTAGAAAAGTTTAATTTTTAGTTAAATATTCCAAATGCATTTAACTGTTAGTAATATCATAGCAAACAGGTTAGTATATGCACCAACTGTTAGTAATATCACAGCAAACAAATGTTAATAATATCACAGCAAACAGGTTAGTATATGCACTAACTGTTAGTAATATCACAGCAAACAGGTTAGTATATACACAACATTTTGAGAGGTATTTTTCTTCCCTCTTCTTCAGGTGTTGCTGGCCTGACCAGTAACAGTACTAGCATGGGATTTGAACCTGGGCCCTTAGAATCTTGATAATTGAATTTTAAGGTAACGCTCTAACCAACTAACCTGTTTGCTGTGATATTATTAACATTTGTTTGCTGTGATATTACTAACAGTTGGTGCATATACTAACCTGTTTGCTATGATATTACTAACAGTTGAATGCATTTGGAATATTTAACTAAAAATTAAACTTTTCTAAAGACATTCAACACACATATTAGATGATGGAAATAGTTCAATATAAAAATACAGCTAGAACACCATCATCACAAACCTTCAGAAAAACGCCAAATATTACTAGTTTTGTTGATTAAAATATTATTTCAATTGTATTATACAATCCCACCATCATAATTTGTTAGTTCTGTATTTAGGAGTACGTGCCTTGGGGAAAATAAAGCATTCTTTTTACTATTGTTAAAAGAATTTTCAATAAATATTTTGTCATATAAACTAAATGTAATGTGTTTTCATTATTGTCATGACCATAATGGTATGAAAATAGTTTTTCTTATATATATATATATATATATATATATATATATATATATATATATATATATATATATATATATATATATATCATGAATCTCATAATGCTCCCCAAAATAATATGTTTGTTACCATGTTTCAGAATGTAAATCAAAGCGTTAATAGCAATTTTATGTAATCCTTTTAAGAAATGTTTGGCATCTTAATACTGTACCCACCAAAGATGTGTGTTAATGTATATAATATTTATTTAATAAAAGAGAATATGAGAATTGTCAGCATGAATCCAATCTTGTAATTATCTATCACTTGGTAGACTGCTTGCTCATTCATGCACACAGTAATGTATGCAATTAATTCATAATGTATAATAATTTGTCTTTATATTAAACTATATTTTTTATTGTCTAACTTGTTTAAGTAGTTTGAGTTCCTTTTTTTCTACTTCCAAATGTACAGCCATGTGTATGCAAATTTTAGTTAAGTCATATTTAATAGATGTCTTATTGTCTTCTCCACTCTGCTAGTGGGCTGGATTTAAAATTAATTCTCGTGTGCCATCATTGTTATGTTATCCATTAGATTTTTGATCTGGGGCTTAGAGAAGGGGTTCGAATCCAGGCTGGTTCCTGACCTAAATCTCAGGCTTGACTGAGTTTGAAATACATTTTGTGAGTTCCAGGTCATGTTAGATGGATAAACATGTTTTGACCAATATATATATATATATATATATTATAAGCTCAAAACTGATCAGTCTGAGGATAGGGATAATTCTAGATAGAGATTTTAAATGGTTACTTTTGCAGCACTTATCAATAAGAGTTTGTTAGAGCTATTGTTATACTTCCTATATTACATATCTGTAATACAAGCTTAAAACAAGTCACACAATATATGACTTGTTTTATCAATTATGGTAACACTAACAATCAACAATTTCAACCTGTTGTCAAGGCAATCTTTTTAACATATATATTCTAACCTGGTCCATTTGCATCCCTACTTCCGGGCAGTATATTATATTAAATAAAATGGGTTCTAGCTCAGTTAATAATAAATAAAATATTCATCATTAAAATTAAATGTTTCACTAGCTCAAATTTAAAATACGAATAAGGTTCAGTTTATAAAAATAAATTAAATAAATATTTAATATTTTCATGAGACTTGGAAGTGAAAATACAGGTGACAAGATAGATTACATTGAGCCAATATCCTACAGGATACTATCTCAATGGCATAAGAACACTATCCCCCCTATTACTATTTCAAATAACAAACATAGTATTCTTACGACTTTAATAGCTTCTACTCACTAAGATTAAGATAATAATTAAATCTTAATCTTTATCTACTATAATTTAGCTCAATAAAATCTCAGGTTCATAAAATTTATTCTAAGTTAATTAAAATTTACGGTAGCAAAATATGAGAAGGGATTTTATGTCATAATCTACTACACTTAATTCAATAATAACAAATAATAATAATAATATTCTTCATTGTATAACTAATTCTGTATATCTTTTCTTTTCACTATATTTTTATTACCATAATAAAAATAATAAAATAATATAATATAATCTTTTATCTTCATGTAATAATATAATAAATACGTGATAGCATTTGATAATCTGACAAACAAAAGTCTATGGCAGCGGATAGCATATAATTCGATGTATTATTATGATAATTAATTTATGACCATAATATAATGTAAATGTGATTACTTAATAAATATTCCAATTCTTAAAATAATTCTTTATTTATTTTGGTGGAAAAAATATTGTGTTTAATTTTATTGACTCTGTGTTCAAATTCATGAAGATGATGATTATGGCAAATACTAATAATCAAACACATAAATTTTGAATAAACAAATTTAACAAAGTTTATTATTACATTAACAACATAACAATTTATTTACAATATGTACATTTAAAACATCCTAAAGATTTGTACCACTATACATTCTTTATATTTGAACCTCATTAAGTCTTTACTCTGACTTAAATAAAAAATGATAAAATAATACAATATTATTAATCCCTGTTTGATCAATCTTATTAAAAAAAATTACATATATTTAATGCTTACTCAAAATATATTTTTACATCATTTAGCTATTATTCAAGTATGCTTCTTTTTTATTAAAACATCTATAAAAAAACAGTGTGGATAACATAAAATAATACTAATCGAGAACATGGATATCTTTTTTTACTAGACAATTTCACTTTAGCAATATTATCAATATCATGTAAAATATCTATTGATAATTTATTTCTAAATTATGGATACTATTGTTCACTATACTGTATTTATTAACTATAATACATTCCATTATAACAATATTATAGTACTATATTACTATAATTACTGATACATTCTCTATTATTGAATAAATATAAAGTGTACCTAAACTTATTGTGTAGGTCGTTTTTTACTTTATAGCATTATATTAAAAATATGCAGTATTCATTTTTTTAAAATTGAAATAAATATTTTAATATTATTTAATATTTCAAAAGCAATTTTGCTTTACATATTTTATTCTTAAGATCTTATATTTTATTTCCAAAATAAAATAAATCTATAACATATTTTATGATTCTTTCATTTGAAGTCCATTGGATTTTCAATTCAAATTCATACAAAAATCTATTTCTTCATACAAGTAAATGATCTCATCTCATTCCAAACAATTGCATATCTTTAACTCTAAATCATCTATTATTTTCTTTTAAATACACCATACTGTATGATGTAGCTGCTTTTTGGAAATCTAGATAGCAAAAAGATTTGTAGGATGGGAAGAAAAACTAAAGTGTAACACATAACTCATATCAAATAAACATATACCATTGCACAGTGTATTTATAAAACTAGAGGTAAGACCTATTCTGTCTAATATCCTCAAATACTATAAATGATGTCAAGCTATTTCTTTAGCTTTATTGAACATCAATACTCCAAGAAAAAATAAACACTGTCCAAAATAAATATGCAATTACAAGGCTTTGTTAACTTCATGCACATCTACAAATATTATAAAATACTACTCATTCCCTAAATATCCTAACTTAATAATCTCCTGTATTTATGCTTACCATATTACTAATACCAGGTCACTATCCTATTGTTATTTCCTAAAGATTTATCAGGTCTTACATCGACAAATTACTAGCTTGCATATTCAAATAATAAATAAAATTCAACTATAATTATAGCAATCTTGCTAATCCATAAGAAAAGTTTGCTTACTTCTTTATTCTATATTCTTATCCTCATACAAACTAATCAGATAATACTTGAACATCCAATAATATGAAAGTTTTTTACAAAGAATCACACAAACGTTTATTATCATGTTGGGTTATATTACTATTATAAAATCATAGTATGTATATTCCAAATAAATCCTGATCTCACAATGTTTTAAAAGTGTTGTATAATGCATATATTTTAACATTCATACATCATACATTATTATATAGGCAATCTGTAAAAAAGAAAAACAAGAAAATACATCATAATAAATATCAATAATTCATTAGTTGTTACCAAGTGACATTAGCTCATCATTATCACTTTTGCAGTCTTCTTTTCTCCAACTAGATATAACATTACATACATCAAAAATAAACATCCATACTTCTATTTTAAATGTTCTAATTTAAACTATTAAATATTATACTATAGGATTTTAATACCATAAATAATCAATATTCATGTTCCTATTCTTCTTAATCAAAAATATACATTTAAACTAAATTAACCCTTTGAAAACCAGGCAGCCATTGTTAATTTTTAGAAAAATTTACTATAACTTTAATAACTTAGATATTTTGTGTTTGAATGTAATAAATATAAAAAAACATGCTGTAAAAGTAAAGTCATATATGAAAGAATGTAATGAAGCTGTTAAAATAATCATTTCATAAAGAAAAAGTTTAAAAAATATATTTTTAATAGTTTTAAGAATGTTTATTTTTACACTGATTCACAAATCCTAAATTTTGACATTCAAATGATAAAATGACAATTTCATAAACAGCTTCATCACATCCGTCACAAAATTTCAAAAAAAAAGTTGTATTGGAAGTCTTACCTGAGGTAATTTTTCACTGAGAAAATTACTAAAACAGTGGACTTGCTGTGGTCCATTTTTTTTCTAGAGCCAGATGTGTCCATTTGTTCAAAAGTACCTATAACAATATGAATGGTTTTTAGTGGAGAAAAAAGTAACAGAACAGTGTATTCAAAAATAAATAAATAAACTCATAAAAAATAAAAAGTATAAAAATAAATCAATAAAGAAAATTTTTATTATTATTAACAATGATTACATGTGTGGAAGAAAGGCTGAGTTCAAATACATGGCACTATAACACAGAGTGGATGGATTGATGAAGCCAGAAACTGTGTATAAAATATCCTATATTACATGAAATTTCAGTTGTGTAGCATAAACTTGTATATAAATATATTTATTATTTTGCATAAAAGATATGAAGAAAGGCTGAGTTCAAATCATGGCACTATAACACAGAGTGGATGGATTGATGAAGCCAGAAAGTGTGTATAAAATATCCTATATTACATGAAATTCCAGTTGTGTAGCATGAACTTGTATATAAATATATTTATTGTTTTGCATAAAAAATATGAAGAAAGGCTGAGTTCAAATACATGGCACTGTAATAATAAATGGATGGATTGAGGAAGCCAGAAAATCTATACAATATCCTATATTACTTGCTTTAAATTGATACAAATCAATTGTGGGTCATAACTTTAGCACTGATGCAATAATTCATCCATAAATTCAAATTTGGTCATGCATGATACACTGTTCATATTTATAATCATGCCAAAAAATGCATCAGCTCATGCAGTGACAGATTACCCCAGTCCCCAACTTTTTTCCATTCTACAGCATATTTATTTGAAAATATTATAATTTATTATTCTATAGCATATTTATTTGTTTCAGTACATCGAAAATATTATAATTTATTATTCTGTAGCATATTTATTTGTTTCAGTAAATAGAAAATATTATAATTTATAATATATATATATATATATATATAAAAGTAATTACATACTCTTAAATGTTATCAAAAAACATTTATTTGTTTCAGCACATCGAAAATATTATAATTTATTATTCTATAACATATTTATTTCAGTAAATAGAAAATATTATAATTTATAAATATATATATAAAAAAGTAATTACATACCCTTGAATGTTGTCCAAAAATGTAATTTGAGAAGAGGGCCCAGAATCATGGACAACTTCAATGGAAAATCACAATAAAATCTTCAGTAATTGATCCAACCATTGTGGAATAACATTTTTACGATAAATAAACTGATAAAAATAAAAAATAAAAAAAATTTTTTAGGTACCCTTCACTAAAAATATTCATAAAAAATTTAAAAATTGTCGTACAGAAAAAATTCTTAAATTTTCAGGTAGATATCAAAATGGTGCAAAGAATGACGTATTGTGTGTATGTGTGACATTTACCATTTATGCATAAACTCAGCTCAAAATATAAATTTCTAGAAAAGTCGTACAAAAGTCATACTGGTTAATCAATAAAAAAAAATCAAGACTATAGTTACGTATATCTTCAATTAATTCTTCAATTGACAAGGTTCTTGATAAAGTTAAAAAAAATGTTTATTATTTTCTCAAGAGTTTTTCCTTTTTAAAAAAAAATGTTCACTTCAAGAGAATTTTACAATCTCCCCCATTGCTATGTTTCTCTTGCTTAACAACAAACAATTGTCGGGTGAGCGGCAGTGAGCAATTAAAAAAAAACAATCATAGTAAAAAAAACATATGATGTCTTTTTTTAATCTTGAAAATTAAACAAAATAATCATCAATCTATTTTGGAATAGTTAATAAAATAATAGTTTATAACTTTCATAGTCCAGAATGATGATTATTGAAATTATAATACTAAAAAATAATCCTGTGAAGCTTCTTAAATTTCCCATATAAGCATAATGATGCATCCTATTTCTTTTGGCTTAACTTAATCTATCCGATAAACTTTTCTGCAATATAAATATATTTCCACGGTTCCATCCTTTTATTTAATCTTATATTTACTTTTTTTATGGGTTTCTTTCTTAGTAAATTTATTTCCATTTAGTACTTATTTTCAGCGTTTCAGTATTATCTTAATTTTTAGGTTTTCCAAACAAACTTTTATAAGTACATAATCACCCTTTTAGACTAGGTTTTTTTTTAAATAATATATATGCTTAAGTAAATATTCTTCGTGTGTCTTATCCTAATAATTTCTTGTAGAATTATTTAATGTTTCCTTCACAAAGGCGATAAAATCTACTTTTAATATGATATTTCTATGATTTTATCATAAGTATACTTGTCTTATTGCTTCTAAATCTTAGACAAGCTTATTTTACTATATAAAAATAATGCGTCTTTACTTTTAGCTGGCAAACAGGTTTTTTTTAAGTTTCTTGTATAATGTCCATACTGCTATTTTATTCATTAGAACAGTCCTCTTGTTCAGCATTAATGAAACTGTATCAACAAATATTATATACATTTTTAAAATATTATAAATTAAATATATTTTACTTCTTGGTATTTCCATTTTATTATCACGGAGTTCTAAGTTAGACTTTGACAAAATACTTCCGGTAAGAAAACTTTTAAAAAATTAGCAACACATATTCAATGAAATTATTAAATATATTTTAGTTTAAACTCTGTTTTTGCAAAATACTCTTTAAAATAATACCTTATTAGCTTTTGCAAATAAAAAATTATAAGAGAGTACTAAAATTGACTAAAATAATAAAATTTAAAATTATTATCACCTTGATAGATTCTGATACGATTCAGCTACCTTTATACATTATTAATCACAGACTGATAAATCAACTGCAATGGTATTTATACCCTGTAATAATACCTTATCCTATTGGTTAATTCTTACTTTTAGTTGGATACCAAATTTGCATATGTTTCAGTTTTACAGAATTAAATTTCAAAATAAAAATTATGACGTATTAAAACTTAAAAAATATTATTTAAAATATAACTTATAGATCAATTATTACTTTACTAAATTGATTAAATGTCTTTAAAAATAACTTTTAAAAACAATATTTAATAAATTATCCCACTTTTCATATTTAATTTATCTATTTTTATTTAAACAAAATATTTAACTTTTTTTATTAACTGTATTTGTCTTTATTACACTATTTAAACATTTATAACAACAGTTAACTTAATATTTATTATTAGCTTTATGCTAGGTAATAATTCTATCCAATTCTATAATGCAATTTTACAATACTTTAAACTTGACTAATCTAAATTCTAGCAAGCAAGTGTGTGCAACTCTAAATTATATAAGTCACATGATTAATAATCAAGACAGACTATTTCCGATTTCTGTCTAGGAATAATAAATTGCTACACTTATTGTATTAAATAAAATAATACAATTATAAAAAATTTAAAAAAATATAATTTGGAAATATATAGAATTAAATACAACTTTCACTACCATAAAACATACTTTTAAAATATACGATATTAATTATGATTATTAAATATGATTTATAAATTTAAATATAACATTTATTTAACTATCAGTTTAATACTATTAAAAACGAACTTTTAAACATACTTTTAAATATTTACAGCTGTGTTATTTGTTATGGCCAGCTTTTGCAACCATATGTACCAATATTTCTAGCTTTGTTTAACAGTTTTAAAGTTATTCATTTTAATGTTATGCATTGCGTATTTTCATTTAGCTTTAAATTGTACTTTTAAGATATTATTAACACAATATAATTAACACATCAAGAGAACATATTCTGAAATTTAAAATATTTAGTAATTTACTGTGATGGACTATTTCTGACCTATAAAAAAGGGCACTATATATATATATAATTTTCCCAAATTCACAAATCAATCAGTCTAGCCAAAAAATAAACTTTAAAACACAATGAATGTTTTTACTATTAGAAATGGACTTTTCAAATATAAAGATCTACAAAATAACATATTTATACTAAACATTGCCCACAATGCCACTTATCTCCATATATCCTTAATATTAAAAGAATTTCTAAATAAGTTACTTGTTTCAAAATTATATATGTTTAATAATAAAGATTCTTTAATGCTTCTTTTTATTTTAATGCTCTCAAGGCAGTGAAATCATTAGTAGTGTTTTAAAGTTAATTTTTGGCTTGCTTGGTTGAATTGTGAATTTGGATTAATTTTGATTATTTGTATGTGCATTGAAAGAAAATATTAGAGAGCACAAATTATTATATAATAAGTTGCATTATTCTGCAAATAGCATAAATCTGTTTTTGCAGAACATGCAATAATTTGTAATGGAGAATTTTGCTTTGATAGAGTTTTTATTTTGCATATGGAAAATGATTTGAAGAAAAGAAAAATTAAGGATTCATATTTTATAAATAGTATAAATAATGTATTGAATAAACAGCATAATTGTGTTAACCCTTTGACTGACCGACTCGTTTTTAATCGAGGAAATTTGATATCACTGTAAATTGCTTAGTTTTCGTACTACGTTTACGATTTTGACGTCATTTTTTAGAACGCAAAAAGTTTTATAATATACTGCCATCTATTGAATTATTTTACAAGTAAAAAATCAATAAAAAGACGATTTATGTCAAACAAAAACAAAGCACTGCCTTTTCACATCTTTTCTTGAATCTTATTGGCTGTTGAAATTTTGTAAACAAAAGAAAATGGAAAAGCTCCACCAAATTCTCATCATCTTTTTGTGAATCTTATTGGCTGTTAAAATTTTTATATGGCTGCCAAAAATTAAAAAGTTACTTAACGCTTTTGTTTTATTTTGAAAATGATAAACGAATGTTTTAGAGCATTTTAAAATATTTTTTGATGAAATACAAATAAAATACAAAATTATTTTCCCCCCCCCACCCCCCCAAATCAATAAAAACCATATAATATGTTCAAAAATAAATATTATTTTACAAAAGTAGTTAAGATTTTAGCAAGAATTATTTATTTATTGCAAAGTCGGAAAAAAAAAATCATAACGTGAAATTATGATTGACGTTTTTTTTCATGTCAACCGTAACAAATATTTTTAAAATTAAAAATCAAAATTTATTTTTGAACAAACTTTCGTTTATTTTTATAATGTGAGAAATTACTAATATACTTTTTAAAAATGAAACTAAAGTGAATATATTTAAAAAAACAGTCAATAACTTTTGAAAATTGATACATTATTTTGTGCATCGGCCAATTAAAAGCTTTGAGTGTTACCACCTGCGGTGAATGAACAATTAGATGCTTAAAGGGTTAATATTCACAATTTATGGAGAGTAGGTAATTCATATGCTACTTAAGACTGGCGGAATACACCGCCCCCCCCCCCCCCCCCCCCTCCTTCAACCTGGCTTCATAGCAAAGGATATTAGTCTCTCTAATTTTATATAGGCATTTTTTAAAATTTTGTAGTTTTATTCTAGTGGATTGTTTTATTATATATATATACATTCTGTCTCCAGCTTTATATAATTGATTATTAGTATAATAACTATTAAATTACATATTCCAGATGGATGATATATTAATTTTACTCTAAATTACCAGAAATTGAATGAATAAATAACATATTTCACCATGTTCAGACATATCACATGATCACACCTCCTATACTAGCACATTAATTGTTGATAAACAGAGCAAAACTATCCATACAGTATTGCCACCTGTGCTAAACAGAGTAACCAATGGATGTTCAAACCCATATGACTATATAAGCTATTGGAGCTTAGATTGAAAATATTTTTTGTGTTTTCAATTTCATTCTCATAGTTTTGTAGTTAAGTAGAGATAAAAGGTGGTTGCTAGAGGGTTGCATTAGATCCTAAGATCTAGATGCAGTGCTCTCAGATCCAAAGCTCCTCACTGACGAAGTCCACAAGCCAGAAACTAGTCAGGGGATATTAGATGAGTAGGCATTAGATAGGGATTTTATGCACAAGCCTTCTGGCATCTATTGATTACTCTGTTTAGCACAGGTGGCAATACTGCATGGATAGTTTTGCTCTGTTTATCAATAACTAATGCACTAGTATAGGAGGTGTGATCATGTGATGCTTATTCATTTAATACCAATCCTGCCTAGTAGTATAGTGGTGGCTATGGTTGTAAAAGAGCCAAAGACACCAAAATGTATGGGTGCTGAATTGAGTTCAGACCCATATGACTATATAAGCTATTGAGCTTAGATTGAAAATATTTTTTGTGTTTTCAATTTCATTCTCATAGTTTTGTAGTTAAGTAGAGATAAAAGGTGGTTGCTAGAGGGTTGCATTAGATCCTAAGATCTAAATGCAGTGCTCTCAGATCCTAAGCTTCTCACTGACGAAGTCCACAAGCCAGAAACTAGTCTGGGGATATTGGATGAGTAGGCATTAGATAGGGATTTTATGCACAAGCCTTCTGGCATCCATTGATTACTCTGTTTAGCACAGGTGGCAATACTGTATGGATAGTTTTGCTCTGTTTATCAACAATTAATGTGCTAGTATAGGAGGTGTGATCATGTGATGCTTAATGGTTTAATACCAATCCTGCCTAATAGTATAGTGGTGGCTATGGTTGTAAAAGAGCCAAAGACACCAAAATGTATGGGTGCTGAACTGAGTTCAGACCCATATGACTATATAAGCTATTGAGCTTAGATTGAAAATATTTTTGTGTTTTCAATTTCATTCTCATAGTTTTGTAGTTAAGTAGAGATAAAAGGTGGTTGCTAGAGGGTTGCATTAGATCCTAAGATCTAGATGTAGTGCTCTCAGATCCAAAGCTCCTCACTGACGAAGGCCACAAGCCAGAAACTAGTCTGGGGATATTGGATGCATAGGCATTAGATAGGGATTTTATGCACAAGCCTTCTGGCATCCATTGATTACTCGGTTTAGCACAGGTGGCAAGACTGTATGGATAGTTTTGCTCTGTTTATGTTCAGAAATAGTTATAATCTAGTATAATGTATAAGTTTAAGTACAGATGAAATGTGATGAATCCAAGTTAAGGAAAATTAATAAAATATGGGATTAATGAAACATATTAAAGAAAGCAAACCACAAAAATCAGAGTACATATTTTATAATAATTATAACATATTATTATGTTAAAATAGAAGTATTACTATCACATAAGTCAAAAAGATACATTTTAGTTTCAGAAGCAATTTATCTCCCATCTGAGTAAGAATTATATGTTTTCTATTCAAAATATATGTTTAGCCAAAACATAAATATGTCATGGAATCTATAGTCAATTTTTAAAGCAGGGAGATTTCAATTACTAACTGCAATAAAAATATTTGTAATAAATCAGAACAAATTTGAGCAACTTCTAGTGCAGACGACGTTAATATAATTGTTATTTGACAAAATAAATAGGCTGCTATTTATTTGATACTACATAAACATTGATTATAATCTAGCTTCATCAAGAATTTTAGGCATTTAAATAACTTTTAATTATATCTACAATAATTTCCATTGTTTATTTTATATAAAGAAATTTATGGGATATATTTGACTTTTAAAATGTTAACATTATCACGGGAAAGCAATTTTTACAATTGGGTTCAAAATCATCATATGATATGAACATCCTCTCTGCAAATTTCTGTTATTTTAAAACCTAAATGAAAGATGAATATTATGAGTAGCTGAATTGAATAAGCAATATGATTATCTGCATTGCAAATATTTACAATAAGCTATACCAAATTTCATTTAATACAAACATTAACATATTCACTTTCTAACATAAAAATGTAGAGACTAATATAAACATTAAAATAACATTGCTAATAATTTTAACACTTTTATATGATATATGAGGTGATAACTGGAATTTTTACTTTCTATAAATATTTTTATATATTTTATAATTTTAAAATAATTTTAATATTTTTGACATATTTTTATATCATTTAATTTATTTTTTTCTGAAAAATAAATATTTTAAAATTCACAATACTTTTTTGTTTTGATTTATTAAAAAATTTGGATGTAAAAACTAAATAAATTGTAGCTTATTTTTAAATATATTTTTTTCAAATGTACAAATATATTGACATACCATTTTATTAAGTCTAACTTGTTATTAAATTATTTTCTTTATCTTTATTTTACAAAATTTGAACTAATATTATAAACATTACAATGTCAATCTTTTATAAATTTATATAATCCTTGTATAAATATGATAAAAACATTTGAATAGCAAATAGTTAATTTAATAATAGACTTAAAAGAGAGATTACTAATAAATAGTAGATTTTCATAGAATTAAATTATGCAAAAATAAATACAAATGCTTTAAAGCTCCACACTAGATAAAATAAATTAATTAATAATATTAAATAAAAAAAAATTGTGTTTATAAAAATAAGTAACACTATTATTTATAATATGAACTGCAAAAATAATTGTCGGTCAGCATACATCAATCAAACTGTTTATTGCAAAAATATATACAATATAAACTACTGTGTGATGGAATCAAGTTTAAAAATTATTAAATCAACTGCCGTTATCTATAATTAAAAATATGTATCTATTTGCAATTACATAAAAAGAAAAATATTAGAAAAAAATAAGCTATTTATATTAATGAAAATAATAACTTAGAAAAAATAATAAATAATAAATTAATAATAAATTATAAATTATCAGTAATAAATCACAAAAATCAGATGTTTATATAATATAAATTATATTGTAAATTAATAAAGATAGTTGTTATAATATATTCAAAATCTTACTACTAGGTGTAATGCTTATAAAACTAACATGAAAAATTAATATAAAATAACAATTCGTGTCAATTGTTAATACAGAGTTTAATATAAATAAATAAACACAAATAGTATTTCCAAGCGCTTTCAACTCTTACGAGTCCGTATCAAGGCAGTGTAAAAAATTCTATTTTCTTCTAGGTGATGAATCAAACATTTCATTGCATTGGCCAGAAACAACTAATCGGAAAGCTAGTTAATTTTGAATTCATAGCACAAGATGAATTTTGTATAATATATGATTCTTTAATCTTGCGTTTTTTATCATGTGTTTCATTCATTAATATTGTAAAATCCTTTGGATTGCATATATGGCCTGTATTGTTTTGGTGAACATAAAAAGATGAATAAAAGACGCAAGATTAAAGAATCATATATTATACAAAATTCATCTTGTGCTATGAATTCAAAATTAACTAGCTTTCCGATTAGTTTTTCCTGGCCAATACAATGAAATGTTAGATTCATCACCTAGGAGAAAATAGAATTTTTTACACTGCCTTGATAAGGACTGTAAGAGTTGAAAGCGCTTGAAAATATTATTTGTTTTTTTATTAATTTATATTAAACTCTGTATTAACAATTGACACGAATTGTTATTTTATATTATTTTTATATTATATACAGAAGTATTATTTATTTATTTAACATGAAAAATTGTGTTTTCAAAAAGTTTAAATATTATATACAGCTATAAAAGATAAAAGAGTCTTTTTTAAGTGGTCCACAGCAGTAAAAGCATCAGTGCTCATAGAAAATAGTTTTAAAACAAAGACATTAGGACGATTTGCCAATAGGTGAATACCGGTGGTTTATATAATTTAACTAATAATTGTTATATAACCTTTTATCTAATAATAATGTATACTTAAATGGATTCACGATGCGCCGATTATATGGGGAAAAATGTGTAACTGATTGGAAATGAAAAAATATTTGCGTTATAGCCAAGAAAGACTCAAATGCAGATCTAAAATAATAGACAGTGGAAATCTATTTTTCATCTTTAGTATTGTATATTATTACACGTGTATAAATGTTCGCTCATACTTATGTATTTTTATATTAAATATTGAATTACTTATTTTTAATATAAAGAAATAACAAAAAATCTCAATATAAATAAATGCCTTAAGAATTATAAATTTGTATTTCACGTTTGGATACTACTTTCTACAAGATTAAATTCTAATGCGATAAAACCGTAGATTAGTAAAAAAAAAAAAAGTCTAAAAGCACTTTTCTCTGAAATGATAGTATTCTTTCTTTACAGCTGAAGTCTTAAAAACATTCATCTAATTTAAGAGGTGTTCAATTCTGCAAAATAATAAAATGAAAAAATTATAAACAACATTTAAAGATTAATTTAAAAAATAATAATTTCCATAATAACATTTTTTTTTCAAAATAATATTTAGATGATTAATTTTATTTCTTCTTTTATATATGTATATGTGTGTTTACACGAATAGAATTCTGTAAAGGAATAAAAAATACATTTTATAAAACACAAATTATTGTCATACAATCAAATATGTAACCTATTTTTATATTTAATAATTATAGTAAATAATTATAAAGTAAAAATAATTATGTCTTCTACATTTCATTGCCAACAGTTTTGACAATGATATATAAAGAAAGTGCTCTCTACTCGATGTTATGAAATCAAGTACATACTAAGAATTTTTAAATATGGTTTTACACAAAATTCATATTTCCTGTATGAATTTAATGTAACGATTTAATATTTATAGGAGGTAAACAAAAATTACAATAATAAATTCATTTTTCGTTTTGATGTTTATTTTTGATTATTACTTTATTATTATGATTTTAATACTTTTATTTTTGAAATTTTGCAATGTTTATATAATTATATTTAAACTAAAGATGCTATAGCTAATTCAGCAACTAAGAAAACAAATCACTGACAAAAACACGTTATGATTATTAATATAAATGTTGATGTACATTCACGTGTGTGAATTATTAATTGATAATATAAATTAACTCATTATATTTTCGTCTGAGCATGACGTTGATGGTGCTGCCCTTCCATAATCAAACATGCCTTCTACAATGTGATAATATTCTTGGGTTCATATATCCTTTGCTTACAGAATAATAGCTTAGAATAGGTATGCTCTTTTTAAAAATAGATTTATATACAGAAAGGTCGGATGGTCATCTGATAATTACACTATATATATATATAATTAGAGGAATTTGAACCCAGGATTATTCAGTCAAGTCATCCTACACTCTGTCTCAAAAAACTGGTACACATAACAACACATACAAAAATATGTGATCCCAATATAAATATTTCATGCAGAACCAGCACTCATCAGTTGGGCCAGATCATAATCCCCACACATATATACTATCAGGGTTCCGTTTATATTAAGACACCATTTCCTCAAACTTTAATGCATAGGCTTTGATCTTCTCACTTGTCCAACAATTCAACCATCTATTTCATTGAAAATCTGAGGGTGGAATACTCAAAGCCCATGTTGGATTTGATATTATAGTCATATCCATGTAGAAATTACATCACTCTAACTCCTCATAACATCATAAATTAGGTATCCATTTATATTAATAACAGAGAAATGGGCTAAAATTGCACTAAAATGTAATCTATTTTCCTAACAATATGTACTTCTAAGGCAATGTGGAATTTGCTTATACTGAATGTTTATTATATAAATAATTAGAAGGATTGAACCCTAAGATTTTTCAGTCTATTCATTATTCACTCAATCTCAAGCAACCAATACAAAGAACCACGTATATAATCCCAATATATGTATTATGGTAAACCATCACTCATCGATTGGGCTAGATCATAATCCACAACACATAAATACAATCAGTGTTTGGTTTATATTATTATAGCAATTCCTCAAACTTTAATGGAAATGTTTCAATCTCTTTATCTTTTCAAAAATTCAACCATCCATTTCATTGAAAAACTGATGATGGAATGCTTAAAGCCCTTATTGAAATTGATATTATCTGCATACTATGTAGACATTAAGCCAATATAACCTCTCATATTATTACACATTGTGTATCCATATGTATTAATAGGAGAGGATGTACTGATGTTATACTATTATGTAATCTATTCTCAACCAAGATGCAATCCTGAGGCAGTATGTAATTTTCTTATATTGAATTTTATTATATATGTAATTAGAGAAATTTGAACTAAGGAGTTTCTCAGTTTACTCATTCTCCACTATATCTCTAGCAAGATACAGATGGCTTCACACATGTTCTGATTATATATGTGTATGGCAGATTATGATCTGCCCCAAATGGTGAGTGCTGGTTCTGCATAAAATACATATGGTGGGATTCATGTATTTTTTTCACATGTGTGTGGTCATGTGTATTCATTGCTTAAGTGAGAGTGGAGGATACAATAAACATTCAGTATAAGCAAATTACATATTGCTTGAGAAATCTTATTATGTCTTAGTATAAGTTAAGCCTATGAGTCTATTATTAATATATGTGGATACATAATGTGTGATAATTAGAGAAGATTTGAACCCAAACATTCAAGCTTCCTTGGGTCATCCATGCCACCACAAACATGGGAAAAAGATAAATGAGTTCCAAGATTTCATTTTAAACCAGAATTCTTCCATTGGACCAAATCATGATCTCCCACACATTTATATAATCAGTGCTTAGTATATATTAACATAGAAAATCTTCAAACTTTAATAGACAGGCTTCAATTTTCTTCACTCTCCAACTTTTCTGCTGTCCATATCATTGAAAATCTGGCAATATGAGGGGTTAAATGTGATGTCTGCATAAACATGACCATAATATAATATTCAACAAGGACTTTGAGGGTTCCATCATTCTCTCATCTTCTCTCTCTCCTCTCTCACATTCTGATTTTTCTCCTTCCTCCCATCCATCCTCTCCTCCCGTTTATTCAGATTACAATATATATATATATATATATATATATATATATATATATATATATTATATAAGTTTAGAGGATTTGAACTCAGATTTTCAAGCACCCTTCAACTACCCACACTATCTCATACAACTGATACACATGACCACACACATGTAGAAAAATTAATAATCACCAATATACATATTTCATGCTAAACCAGCACTCATGAGTTGGTCCAGACT